>KB298217.1:710774-724289 GCA_000328365.1 Capitella teleta | reverse complement strand
ATGTCAAATATTGAATGCTTGCCGACTGAGGCAGGTTTATTCAAGTGTAATGAGAACAGAAACAAATGGGCTTATATATGTGCAATGAGATGAGGTGAAGCACTCAGTCCAAAATAGTGATGAGTTGAATAGAAATAAATGAAATAGAAATAAATGAAATATAAGTAAATGAAGTATAAATAAATGAAACAAGTAAATCAACAGGCACAACCTGCAAAGTTTCGAAATGAGGAAAGCACATGGTTATCATATCATACATTCACTTTCTGGAGCATCTTACAGAGTGTTGTACTGGTCCTCAGTTCTTGCATATGCCAGCTTTTGCTAGGACTCAAGGCATGCCTGTTAAGATAATTTAATAAAAGGTACTTGGTAAGTGTAATTTGAGACACATGTGATATTTAGCTGTGTACAAAACTATCTTAATTTTTGGTTTGCATAAATGAATAATGATGAGCACGAGTGCGTTATGATTGAGTCCAAACGTGGTGAGCCCAGGCAAAGTGCGTTATGATCAAGACACAATATACATCTCCCTTTGTTGAGAGATGAGCACAATGCTACACATGATGACACACACATCACACATATCCAGCATACTACGGGTTGGGCTTGGAGACACGGCCGTGCGAGTTATGGTGTTGTCTTGCTGAGGAGCAGGCGAGCGTAGGATACTGGAGGTTCAGCTGCGAGTGGCCCAGGGAAATCGTTATCCACTGGCATGTGCGATGGTGATGCAAATGGGAGTGTAGCGTCTCATCTCATCTCATCTCTGAATTTCTCAACTCTCATTTCTTTATCCATTTATAACTCAATAGCCATGCATTCAAACCTATATAAACTCGTATCTCTCTTTTAATAAAACATATAGTGTTCAGCTCGACACATGTCTCTGTGTATTTTTCCTTACGACGCTATATGTGGTGACCCCGACTGAAGAACGAGGAAAGAAGAACAATGAGCGAGGATCAAGCGACCATCAACGCCGTCGCTATCAAGTTACTCCCCGTGTGGACGAATAACATCGTGTCATGGTTCGCGGAAGCACAATTTGGCCTGCACAAGATCACCGACGAACAAACAAAGTACTGGCACGTGGTGGCTGCCCTGGATGATGCAACGACCACGAGAGCAGCGTCAGTGCTAGAAGACTCAGCCACCGAACACAAGTAAAAAACAATAAAAGATTTCCTCCTCGCAGCGTTCGGTTTGAGTGATCAGCAGCGCGCACAGCAGCTTCTTGCTTTCACAGAATTGGGCGATCGGCGTCCGTCAGAGATGCTGGACCAAATGCTGCGCCTCCACGGGAAGCATGATAGAGGATGTTATCTCCTGAGAGAGATTTTTCTCAGAGCCCTCCCTCTATCGGTACGAAGATGCCTCGCACACGTGACATGCGAACTACGAGAATTAGCAGCACACGCAGACCTTGACAGCTGAACAGCAGTCGCATATTGCGGCTATTGCCGACCCAATAACCGTGTACCCTGTCATGGGCGACCGATCGCGACCGCAGGAAACCTCAAAGAACTCAGACGTGTGCTACTTCCATCGACGTTTTGGTGATAAAGCCCGCCAGTGCCAATCCCCATGTAAGTGGCGCCAGGGAAAGGCCCGGGCGGGTCTGCACTCTGCAGCAGTAAACTCTGTAGGTCCGGGCATCTCCTCTCTAATGACAATTCTTAACCGCGCCTCGGACCATCGTTTCCTGGTTGACCCCGGCGCGCAGGTATCTGTGATTCCAGCATCACCAATGGACAAGATTGCGCCTCGCTGTGGCAACGCCGTCGCCCCTCTACTCCATGCTTCGAACGGCACACGATCAAGACGTACGGCTCCATTGCTACAACACTGCTCCTGAGAAACCGGAAGTTCAGCGCAGACCTTCTCCTTGCAGATGTAGATCGTCCACTCCTCGGCACTGATTTCATGCGGCGGCACAAACTCTTAGTGGACCTCGCTAATGCTCGTTTGTTGGACTCCCGATTGTCGACCATCCAGTGCTCTTCTGTGCAAGTGTGTGGTATTTCCTCGTCTATGGCTCCAGTATCAAGTGACTCATTTGACATTATGTTGAAGGATTTCCCCACAATCACCCAGCCAACTTTCGACTATCGTCGCCCCCTGCATGGAGTGTTTCATGAGATCCCGACCAACGGCCGACCCGTATGGGCCCGCCCACGCCGCCTATGCCCGGATAAACTGAAAGTGGCCAAAGCAAAATTTGATGCCCTCGAACGCATGGGAATCGCGAGACGCTCTCACAGTCTGTGGGCCTCTCCATTGCACATGGTGCGGAAAGCCAACAGTGCCAGACCGTTACCCGGTGCCACAGGTACAAGACTTCGTCGCGAATCTGGCCGGATGTGTAGTGTTCTCTGAGATTGACCTCATCCGTGGATATCACCAAATTCCCGTGCATCCCAGTGACATAGAAAAAACCGCCATCATTACACCGTTTGGTATCTACGAATTCATGCGTATGCCGTTCGGTCTGCGCAACGCCGGCCAGACCTTTGAAAGACTTATGGACAGCATCTTGCATGATCTCTCAGGTGTGTTTGTGTATATGGATGATGTTTTGGTCGCTAGTACGTCACGCCCGCAACATATACAAGATGTGCGCGCAGTGTTTCAGCGCCTCAAAGAAAACGGACTGATTATACGCCCAAAAAAAATGCCTATTTGGTCAAACCTTGCTCGATTTTCTCGGACATCGGTTGTGCGGTGAAGGTGTGCGCCCTTTGCCAGGCAAGGTGAAGGCGGTTCAACATTTCCCCCGTCCGGATACTGTGAAACAGCTGAGACGGTTTTTAGGAATGGTCAACTATTACCATAGATTCATTCCACATGCCGCTGCCCGCCTACAGCCGCTGAACGAGCAGTGTAGTAACGCCACACCCTCTAAGAAAATCGTCTGGACGACTGAAACCTCCTCCGCCTTTATGGACGCAAGAGACATTTTAGTTCAAGCTAGCATGTTAGCTCACCCCCTCCAGAATACACCGTTCATCCTCAGCAGTGACGCCTCCGAAGTCGGCGTTGGAGAAGTACTCAAAAAGTACCAGGACGGGAGACTCCGACCTTTGTCTTTCTTCAGTAGAAAACTCTCTCCTGCTGATTTGCGCTACAGCGCTTTTGATTAAGAGTTGTTGGGAGTTTATCTCAGCGTTCGGCATTTTCAACCCATCATCAAAGGACGTGTCTGCACCCTCATGACTGACCACCGGCCATTCGCCCTTGCGTGGAATAAACAGAGTAATCCTTGGTCAGCTCGACAACAGCGACATCTCTCGGCCATCGCACAGTATGTGACAGATGTCTGTCATCGCTCCGGTGCAAGTAACACTGTTGCCGACTGTCTCTCTCGTGCACCGACCCCCACAGGTCTCTCTGACATCAAATCTCCCAGAAGCAGCAATGGACGTACAACGCCCTTCGGACGACATCAACGCCATAGCCGATGGGTTGCTCACATAATCCTCTGGATAACGTGTCTCTCGGCATCGACTATGCAGCCCTCGTCGCCAGCCAAGACTCTTGTCTCACTGTCAGAGACTTCAGGACTCCGGTGTCCGGCCTCTGTCTAGCAGAAGTGCCTGTCATGCAAGGAGGGCCCCCTCTGCTTTGCGACGTCTCCCGCAAGCACCCACGCCCTGTAGTGCCTGATGATTTCAAGAAACAAGTCTTCACTTGCCTGCACAGCCTCGCCCACCTCGGTGGACGCGCCACTCAGCGTCTGTTCGGGCGTTCTTTCGTTTGGCGCAGGATGAGGAAGGATATCGCACAGTGGTGCCGCGAGTGTGTTGATTGCCATTCATCAAAAATACAAACTCACCTACCTACCATATAAGTGCCTCAGGAACCGTTCTCTCACATCCACGTGGATCTCGTCGGGCCGTTACCATCATCAAGAGGATATACTCACCTGTTCACGATAATCGACAGGACAACGAGATGGACAGAAGCCCTCCCCCTCAGTTCAACGACGACCACCGCCTGTATCGACGCCCATATTAGAGGCTGAGTCTCACGATTTGGAGTGCCCTCTGACATTACGCCAGACAGAGGAGCTCAATTCACATCATCATTGTGGCAGGGAATGGCGAAAGCATTTGGAACAAAGATCCATCACACAACCGCCTACCACCCCCAGAGCAACGGATTTGTCGAACGTTTCCATCGCTCATTGAAAGCGACCCTACGAGCCAAGCTGAAGGGACCAGATTGGTGCTCGCAGCTTCCGTGGACCCTGTTGGGCCTACAAACAGCACCGAAAGAGAACGGAATGTCAGCTGCAGATGCTGCCCTCAAGCATGCGCCAAAGCTCCCCGGACAATTCGTCGCCCCATCGCAAGATGTGAGGTTGTCGGGTGACTCGGATCAGTCTCCAGTCATCCCGGTCTCGCATAACGGCACCCCAACATCGGGAGTGCCGGCAGCCATGAAGACTGCGAAACATGCTTTCCTGCGGGTTGATGCTAACAGGAAGCCGCTTCAACGTCCCTATCAGGGACCGTACCAGATAACCAGCAGAAACGACAAAACAGCGACTTTGAGGATAAACGGACAGGAGAGAACCGTGTCGTTGGACAGACTAAAACCCGAGTTTCTTCCAGTGGAAGAAAAAGAGCCAGTTGTGTCACGTGCTGGGAGGCTGAGCTTGCCTCCAGAACGCTTTCAGGGGGGAAGTGATGTAGCGTCTCATCTCATCTCATCTCTGAATTCTCAACTCTCATTTCACTATCTATCTATAACTCAATAGCCATACATTCAAACCTATATAAACTCGTATCCCTCTTTTAATAAAGCATATAGTGTTCAGCTCGACACATGTCTCTGTGTCTTTTTCCTTACGACGCTATAGGAGTACAGTCGTGGTGTTTTCTATTGTTGCGAGGAGGTCGCGGCGGTTGCGGCAGCAAGGGTGTCCGTTGGCAGTGACAATGTATGAGCGAGGGTTGGAGTCGACAGCCTTGGTGGTTCCCAATTTTTGAAAACTATTTGTTGTCCTCATCCTCACTGCTTGGCCCGGTTGTAGAGGAGAGAGGTGCTTGGCAGTTTTGTCGTAGTTCTTTTAAGCAGTTGTTCGTGTGCCAGATTGTTGTTCACCACTGTGGGTGCGAGTTGACTTTCTAGGGTAGGCAGAGTGTATGGAGTAACTCTGCTGAAGAGTCGTTGGGCAGGTGAGCCAATGTGTCGTCCATCACGAGGGATGTTCCGGAGGTTCAGGAGGTTCAGATGAAGGTCTGAACCATTGTTTTTGGTTCTCTCCAGTAGTTTCTTGGCTGACTGTACGGCCCTTTCTGCGAGTTCGTTTCTCTGAGGGTAGTGAGGACTGCTAGTTCTTGGAGTGAAGTTCCATTTCAGTGCAAACTGCCGGAATTCCTCTGAAGTGAATTGGCGTGCGTTGTCTGTGAGTATGGTTGATGGGATTCTGTGAGTGGTGAAATGACGTTTCATTTTTGCAATGACGGTTTTGGAAGTGATGTCAAGGAGCGAGTCGAATTCGAACCACCCAGAGTATGAGTCAATTACAACAAGGTAGTGGCGCGAGTGTCATTCAAAAATGTCTGCTGCGAGATCCTCCCATGGTAGAGTTGGTATTGAGTGAGAAAGAAGAGTTTCTTTCTGATGATGCGGCGCCATCTCAGCACAGACAGAGCACTCACTTGTCAGTTTGTCAATGTCTTTAATGATATCTGGCCAGTAAATGGTTGACCTTGCACGTCGTTTAGTCGATTCTGCACCAGGATGACCAGCGTGTACTTGGTTCAGGTAGTTAGTTACCTTGGAGTGATTTTGGTGCAACAACGCGTTCACCGTGCATTGTTACGTCATCCTGGATAGTGAGTTCATCACGAAGTGGGAAGAAGGGGCGAATGCTTTTGTCAATCTTCTTTGGTTTGGAAGACCATCCTGAGAGAATTGTTTGGCGCAGAGTGGTCAAGGTTGGGTCTTTTCTGGTGTGTTCTTGGAGTTTCTTCATTGCTTTACTGGTGAGTGGGTGGCATGTGATGACGTCATAATCATTTTGTAGGGAGGGTGCACACTCATTGCTGTTGAGAAATGCTCTGGAGAGTGTATCTGCAAGATTCAGTTCTTTTTCTTTCTTGTAGACCAGTGAGAAATTGTATTTGTACAGCCTCATAAGCATCTTTTGGAGTCGAGTAGGAGCTGTGTGTAGTGGTTTCTTCAGGACACTGATGAGAGGTTGATGGTCAGTTTCAATAGTGAAGTGTAATCCGTAGATGTAATCTTTAAACTTGGTAGAAGCAAAACACAACAGCAAGGAATTCTTTTTCGATTTGTACGTAGCGGGTTTCTATTGGAGTTAAAGCCCTGGAAGCGTATGCAACAGATTGTTGATTATGAAGGATGGCAGCCATTTTGCGAAGCATCACAAGTGAGCACAACGGGACGTTTCACGTTGAAGTAACGGAGAACAGGAGCTGCGAACTGATGATGAGGCATCCAGGACCATTCGATGTCCTTGTGCAGGAGTTCTCAAAGCGGCGAGGTCAGCTCACTCTGGTCAGGGATGATTTTGCAAGACAGTTGACAGTGCCTAGGAGCCTTTGAAGAGCTTGTTTGTCGTTTGGTTCAGGCATTTCTGCAATTGCGCGAAGTTTAGAGGGCTCTGGTTTCAAACCGAACGACGAGAGCACGTGGCCAACATAGCACACTTCAATGACACGTATTTTGCACTTGCAAGAATTGCGTTTGAGGTTCACTTCTTCAGCGCGACGAAGTAGGGCTGCCAGTTTGCGGTCATGTTCTTCCTGTGTTGGACCCCATACCAAAATGTCAACAACGATGTCACAAGGGTCAATTATCATAGAGTAAGTGACTGGTAGTTTCCCAAGTTGTCCATCAAACAGTACTGAGTGTTTGCTCAGTATGTTGTCAGAGAGTTCATTGTTAGGTGAGATGGCATGAACTTCTTGACCTAGCAAGAGTATTTTGAGTCAAAGAGTGTCTTTGAGACCAAGAATTGACGGTACTGGCTGATCAATGATATGGAATTGAATCCTGTGGGTGGAGGTTGAGTGTTAAAACGACAGGTATGCGGATCCAACAGTGTTCAGGGTGTTTCCGCCCAACGCGACCAGTTTTGATGGGTGAGCTGTGTTGATCTCTTCCGTGCCAGTGCAAATAAAGTTATATGTTTTGAGGAATAAAACATTACATTTGGCACCCGTGTCGATTTTGAACACTGTTTTGAGGTTGTTGATGGTCAAAGTGGCGTGTAACTCGTTCGTCACATGGATGTCTGTCGGTAGGGCGACACTGTTTATGGAGATCTGTTCATCGTCTTCACACTCAATGTTGTGTACTCTGTTTCTGAATTGTTGTTGATGTTGACGTTTAGAAGGGCGGTAAGACGCGGCTGAGGACGAAAATCCAGCTCCAGATTTGCAAAGACTGGCAAAGTGGTTCTGTTTGGCACAGTTGTTGCAGTGCTACCCGAACGCCGGGCATGCCGATTGAAAAGCTGCGTGGAGTTTGCCGCAGTTTCTACACGGTCTCTGAAGAGACTTTTGTTGAGTCGGGTTGCGGTGAAATTGACCTTGACCTTCTCTCAGCAGGTTGACGTCTGACTCCTCGGTTGGGTGTTGATAAGGAGATGCCATAGATTTCGCTTCTTTTGCTGTTATCTTGTGTGATTGACAGATGCGAACAGTTTCTTCGAGAGTAAGGTCATTCTGCTTTAGTATGGCTTCTTTCAGAGTTTGGTGGCGGAAAAGACGATTTTGTCACGAATCCTTTCATCTGTTTCCTTGAAGGAGCACGGACGGGCAAGGTTCTGCAGAGTGTTGAGGTACTGCGCAAATGGAGTATCAGCTGGTTTTGTGTATTTCCAGAATTCATATCGAGAAAATACGCTCCTTTTTAATCCAGAGAATTTGGTTTCAAATTTAGCTTAGACGACGTCGTACTTAGTTGAGTCAGTCTCACCAAAATCGAAATTGTTGAAACGGGCGACACAGTCGGGGCCGATGCAGTGGAGCAGCATGGCGATCCGCACTCGATGGGATTTGTTGAGAGCCTCCGACGCAGTCATGAATTGTTGCCTCCAAATCCTCCAATTCTCAGAGACATTGCCTGCCAGAGACATTTGTGGTGGCGGCTTGAGGTCCATTTTTGTAAGTTTGTGAAGGATGGCTGAGATAAATCCCGATTCGACACCATGTAATTTGATAGACGACACATGTGAGATTTAGCTGTGTACAAAACTATCTTTATTTCCGGTTTGTATAAATGAATAAGGTCAGT
Source organism: Capitella teleta (assembly GCA_000328365.1). Taxonomy (NCBI): domain Eukaryota; kingdom Metazoa; phylum Annelida; class Polychaeta; family Capitellidae; genus Capitella; species Capitella teleta. Next base: position 716,012 of record KB298217.1, on the reverse strand, counting down.
CAGGTCAGGTCAGGTCAAAAGATTTCAGTCCTTTTAAATCAGGACTCTGTAAAAATAATAACTGGATTGTCCCCGGAGCAATATAACGAATGAGATAACGAAAATTAAGATATGTAAATCATAAGGAGATAACAAACATAAAATAACATAACGATAAACTTCAAAAATATAGGTAAACGGAGCAACAAACGTAAATAATAGAACAAAATTAAATTCATTCTCATTATAATTATTTTTAACAAGTTTACTTTTGGTGTGAATAATCTTTTGTGGGCCATGCTTTTTATTATTCACCGTTGTCGTTTTATGGCATGAATTTAAAAAAAATAAAAAATAAAATAAATAAAAATAAATAAATAAATAAATAAATAAATAAATAAATAAATAAATAAATAAATAAATAAATAAATAAATAAATAAATAAATAAATAAATAAATAAATAAATAAATAAATAAATAAATAAATAAATAAATAAATAAATAAATAAATAAATAAATTACACTGACGCTTAAAACCCACAACGGCAGCAGTCCAAATGAGCAGAAAAATAAAATAATAATAATATTAATTTAAAAAAAAAATGCACCAGTGCGTTATGATTGAGTCCAAACGTGGTGAGTCCACGCGAAGTGCGTTATGATCAAGACACAGTACAGTAAGAATGGGCCAACGTACATCTCTATGATTGGCGTTGATGCTCATCTTCTCAATGGTTATTTCTCGACAAAATGTCTTCAGGGTGTGGAATAGGGAGATCAGGACCTGTGTTTGTGGCATTAATTCCTTTAAAAATCCCCTTTCAGCATGAAAATAAAATGTATAAACAAAACTGAGTTTTGCCATCAGGATCACACCATACCATGCCTTTGTCAGCCATCATGACTCGTGTCTGTTCCCATGCTGGGTTTATTTTCCATGAACATCTCCACTCCTCGCTTCACAACACTCCACGTTTCGTTCTCCACTATCCACAAAGCCCCAACTTCACTCACACCTGAATTTTTTTTGTAACGAAATAAAATATCTTTCATAAGATAAATAATCACTAATATTAGAAATGTATGCACAGCAACACAGTACATGTGTACATTTCACCGTGTGGTACAAGCTAGTACACATAGATTGATGAAGTAAATTAACACAAAAGTGCCAAAACAATGAAATTCAAAATACGAACCATTTCGATCAATTGACATGAGGACATACAAAGGCATCTTTAGCACATTCAGCTTATATGTGGCATCTATCATCAGAACATTTAGAAAGGATTCATAGGTCTTCTTCATGTCGGCAGTTTGGAAAAAAAGGACTGACAATATTCTCATTGCGGAGAATCAGCTCGACATCTGCACTTAAAGCGCTTTTTAGAACACATTTCATGCAAAATCTATTAACTCCTACCTGGGACAACAGAGAGAGTTTCAATAACATCCTGAACGCTCTTCTTCAGTACAACTCGAGCAGTGATGTTGTGCAGATCTTTTAATTAGTATAACAACATTTCCAGTGTCTCCCCAATCAATTGTTGCTGCACCAACTTCTTGTTGGGTTGAACTTTCAACAGATCAGCCACCGGGCCGCGTCTTCTCAGTTGCACACAAGATTCTTTGTTGAGGAACGTGCCAGAATGCTTCTTGAATTGATATAAAAACCACAACCAGAATCAGGTGTTCATCAACATACCTCGCACAACTTATGACTATGTTCTGCAACGATCTTCTTTATTTCCAAGTGCTGGCTATCTTTGGATGACATGAACTTAACCATAGCAGGGCAACCCTAAAATGTTCAGGAAACTGAATTTTTTCATTGACGTCAAACTGACCAGAAGATTAATTACTAAGATAACTTGATCATTATGTGACGATTGACGTCATATCCACTTTTTTAACGTTTTTTTTTTTTTTTTTTTTTTTTTGTTGGTCATGCCGAACTCAAAGTTCATCATAAGGTCACCATAAGGCCGTCAAAATGACGTCAAGACAAGGTCAAAACGACACAAAATTTGACGTCGGCATTAGCGAACCACGTGGTATAACTGACCTGTGAGCTGGAAGGCGATTCCCGTGAAATTGACGAATTGACTCGACAGTCAACACATTCGTCGCTCCAAGAAATTAATGCAATTTGCGATGCATATTGCATATTAAACTTTAACCAATTTACTAATTAATATTAAGTCAATTATAAATCATGCGTTTCTTTTGTACCCAAGTATAGTTTATCGATTTACTCGAATCAATATAAATATGATTAGCACACCAAATTTAAAGAAAGAAAGATGATTTATGAGTGATTACGGCTCCACCCAACCCATTCGGGGGATACGGGCGCCAGAACAGATGGCCTCCCTCTACTCTTATCGATAAATCCCAAGGGTTCTTTATTCTGCATACCACCATAGACAGTAGTGCACAGCGCCCGGCCTTGTTACGCAGTTGGGCAGCACTGCAGAGTCACCGAATAATTACAATTATAACGGATTATAATTATAATTCACAATCATAACTCCCGTGATCTGATCGGGTCTCGAACCCGGGACCTCGAACCCCACGGTCAGCATTTGATTGCAGACAGCGGTTTAACCCACTGAGCTATTCGGTGCCCCTCGAGATGATTTATGAGAAATTATGAATTGAATGAAAACGGCATTACCATTAATGGCAGATGTCTTCGTGCAAATTGAACCCTATGCATTACGGTGCAGCACCAGCCGGCCACAATTAGAAGCCTAACTCAATATGTCAACTTTCTTAACTCATGTGACCATGTAGCGAATTGGCTTTGCAGCATTCTGACCTTTTGCTCTCATAAAAAACAAAACAAAACAAAAACATAAAAAAAAAACAAGAATATTATAGTCAAACTTAGCACCGCACAAGCATAGGTTTCCACTTCCGGATTAATAGGACTTGGCTATTAGAAGCATATAAAATATTATTCAAAGTCAAAGTCAAGTCAAAGTCAAAAAGAGTTTATTGGCACCAAAAAATAATAAGTAGATACGAATTTGATAACTTTTACAGATAATTAAATATAAATTGGCCAAAAAGGGCAGACCTCAGATGGAGTATGGGCCCTCATGTATGTACTATTACAGTTGTAATTTAATGCCAAACAAGTCAAATTATAATATAGAAAAGAAGAATGGATGATAAAAAAAAACCAGAAGGAGATGGGAGGAGAAGGAAGAAAGAAAGAGAGTTGGGAGGTAGGAGAGGAGAATAGAAAGTTAGAAGTCAGGATTCAATATTTGAAAGGAATTTACGTTTTAGGTTTATTTTTTTAATTCTGGAGTTGGATGAGTCGTCGGGAAGTATTAAATTTTTATTTCTCAAGGCTGAATTCCAAATTTTAGGGCCATTGTACCGAATCGAATGAAATGAGCATGTCAAGCGCAACCTGGGCAGTGAATAATTATATAAACAGTATCCTATTGAACTCTTCAAAGCAAGACAATTTCACTTGAAGTATACAACACATTTATTATTATAATAAACGAGCATTGCTGTCTTTCGTTAGATAAATCGACTGTTCAAAAACACCAGGTTATAGCAGTTTGGCCTGATGTTCCCACTCAATGGCGATACCACGGTGGAAATCGACGTACATGGCAGTGTCTTCCATCGCAGGAAACCTTTGGTTTCTAGCTTCTCGATTGCCTCGCGTACCTCAGCAAACGATCGGGTTTTCGTGTTCACTTTATCCATCAGCTGATCGAGGTGTGCCACAAGGACAATCTGTTTAATCTTTGCGAAACCTTCGTCCTTCAGGATTGTGTCGAGTATGCTCCATAGATGCCAACCCAGTTCCAGCAGTACAACATCCACACCCTGCAATGGAAGTTCAGCTTAAGGGGGTGATGTGTATTCGAGAGTCCTTACGCTTGGTTTGGCCTGCTTTATACATCCCTCGAGGACTAATTGAGAGGGATCCCTGAGAGTGACATTAGTAATATTATATGAATGGATTAATAAACAAATAATTCAATCGTATCTAAGCGCCGCCTTCAATAAATATTATGCCTCCCGGACCAATCAGGCGAATTCATTGCAGATAGATCCTCCCAGCACGAATGACCGTCATAAGACCGCGTGTATACATGTAACATTATAGTATAATAGCTTTGACATCTGCACTCACTCGAAAATCTTCCGTCTCAGTGTGCAGTTGAGCCGCTTGCGTAAAGATGTCTTCATATTATGAGCTAGCATAGAATTTGAATTTTCTCTGTGATAATAATATGAAATGGAAATCAGAATATGAAAATTGAGAATTCAAATTTTTTGCTTACGTATGGAATTCACAACCATCGCAGGAATTCGCCTCGACTTTGAGATTTCCCTTGGATAGACATACATCCCAGTGAACATGGTGACCTTGCAGGAGACTCTGGTCGCACAACTCTGGACGTTGTATCTCCATGAACCTGAATTGAATTAATAGCAGAGAAAAATTGGATGAACATCTGAAAAGTTTTGTTAGTAACTATATTGAAAACAATCAATACTATTGACTTTTACATTGAGGAGAGATAAATTTTAAAGTGGTCTGTCAGCCATGATTCTGATATAAGACCAATTAAAATACCATTTTCATAAACAAGCCAGAATAGCTTGAATTGAGATAACTTTTGAAGTGCGAGATAATTTTCATCAAAACTGCAAGAAAATCACAACTCTCAAAAAAATTGCCCTCTCGCTGTTCTCATTTTAGCAGCAGAAGAATTGATTTGATGACAATACCACGTTTTCAGACTCACGGATGCTTTCACACATATTGTAACCAATATGAGTATTCTAAGTAAAATTTTTGAGGGGTTAGGCAGTGTCTATACAGGCCTATCTACACGACCTCTCAGTTCATTTGAACAAAAAATGCAGCGTGTTATGCTCAGAATATAAATACGAGGAACATGAACAACATTGAACAAATATATAATTATATGTAACTGGAAAAAATAAAAAAAAAAAAAAAAAAAAACGTTATCAAAAACTGACTTTGTAAACTGTTCTTCTGCGGACACCAATTCAGCAATTTTCCCCTCTGCGACGCCTACATTGGGCGAAACTGCTTTGTAATTCCTGAGGTTTGGAAAAAGCACGAAAGTGAGCGATACGAAGCGAAGATCTATGGGCAACTGACTCTATAAACTCATCCATGTATCTTATATTTATGAAGTACACATTGCTGCAACAAAATAATCCTTTGATTTGTTTGTTCGCGGTGTCATTGTA
>KB298217.1:696421-708179 GCA_000328365.1 Capitella teleta | reverse complement strand
TAATGATCCCAAAGTCTCAAAATGTAGTTTCATAACGCCTCCGCTCATTGAACGTTATGATATACGCGGTAAAATAAGCCATGCGGAAGAATAGCGCAAGATCGTCTGCACGATGGCGTCGCCTCGATTTTCAGTCGGCAATTATGCGTACCACCACCAGAATTTGGTGTTAATACCAAATGTCAGAGAAACTTTAGGCTTTAATTTATATGTTGTAAAAATATGCAATAAATTTACGTACAAAGTGGGGGATGGACATCGTAATAAGTAAAATCTTATCATGTCTACTTGACTCAAAAGGTCAAAGGTCATCAAGTCGAGGGTCTGACAAGTGCGACGATGTTCCTTCATAAATTCATAACCATAATAATCATTTTATCACCCCTCGCATTATGATTGCATGATCGAATAATGATTATATTTAGTATTAAAAAATCATTTCTGGCTTCGTGGTTCGTTGTGGATAAATCTTAATTATTGACTCGGCAGTTTCATTCACTTGTGGGTTTGTGATGGCGTGGATTGAGTTATCTGATGTTCAGCGACAGGTGCTATTACATATTGGATAATTACATTTCAAATTAATAAAAATCGAATTGGCGATTATCAGTAATTATTTTTCATTAGATAATTGGATTAATGCTGTAATGCTCTCATCATCATTAAAGGGATGGGGAACTAAATTTTAAGTGATGTTCTATTGACTCATAGCACCAATTGATAGCATTCCGTGCCAAAAACACCATGCCTGGGTGCAAGCGTAAGGAAATAATGCATTCCGAATATCGGGGTTAGCATTGCGCCTATGCATAGGCGCCACAATTATAAGCTTATAGGCGAAAAAATTCTCGAAAAAATATGAGATAGAGATTCATGTTATTAAAATTCTAAATGGCGAAATTCAAATTTCCTCTCACAATATTTGTAAAATATGAGGTCATTGTTTCTCACCTTGATAGTAAATGAAGAGAGCTGCTACTTTGATGAAAGATCGATCGAGACGTTGATGGTTGAATTTACCAAGAGGCTGAGTTGTGGTAACTTTGGAAATGGCGATGTAATCGTGTAGACATTCGTTAGCTTTGAAAGCGAGAGGGGAACTAATGAGTGGAGAAGCCGGGGATTATTTTTATATATCGTCATTACGACCGTTAATAGCCTGCTCGACAGATCTCTGCTTCAGCTTGACTCCGCCCTAAGTATGCCAAGTGCGCTCGAGCGTGCAAGCGAGCTTGAAGCAGGGAGGCGGAGCATAGCTCCAAGCCCTTTAATCTTCTGCTCGTGTTTGTTAAAGTACTGAAATATTTCGCCTTTCACGTCACCTCCACGTATTTACACTTAACGCTTAAAGCGCGATAGCTCCTGCCTGCTGGTCAAGGCGGGCCACGTCAGGCTCACGTCGCCTGCAGGTGACCATGAGAGCGCGCAGATCAAGTACTCGCGCCACGTTAGCCTAATGTTACCTGCAGGTGACCAAAATTTACACCTGCTGGTAACGTTAGGGGAATGTTCCATGTTTGCTGGGTGGGAGAATGGCTTCCATTGCGAAGTATAGGAGGCAAACGTCAGCTGATGGCTTGGTTTGGCTGATGGCTGATTGGTTCCGTTCCCCTCGTGAAGCTATCGATTTCAGCCAATCAGAGCAGAGCATCTTCGCCATAAAAGGACATCTTTGTTGTTTACGAAACGAAAGCGCATGCGTGGTGCACTCTGGCTGACCTTTTTACTGTTTCAGGATGAGAAACATGGTAGGTGTCCTGGAAAATCGCTTGTTAAAATAAGAAAAATAGCGAAAAATATTTTTTTTTTTCGCGCCTGACTGGTGGCAAAATGATTATTCTATCTATTTCCGAAAAGAAAATAAAAAATTATTCAAGGGTTTAGTCGCAGGACACGCTGATATGACGAGGCCCATTGTAACAGATGGGGAACTCGGTGTTTCATCACAGCTGCTGACGTCACGCCTAGTTAGCAATATATCGCCCGCGAAATCGTTAGCGATGATATTCCTTGTGTGGGCCAGGCATAGGAATCATTTATGGTGCATCAAAAAACGACTCAAAGTCAATTTTTAACCAGTTCTCCCTCCCTTTAAGGGTTGCCTGACACCTGGGGCGCCCCTTAAAGGTTGAACTATTTTATAATAATTATGATGCGAAAGATCGCCATAAACGTACTCGAAATACTTCGCTCTGGTGGTGTTAATTGGGATCTATTTCTGGTGAACCTGAGAATAGTCCACATTTGTTGATAATATTGTAACATCGTTTTGTGTCCATTGCTATTTGATTGAGTGAAACCAGTTTACTGATTGTTCCATATATACACAAGCTCACAATTAATGAGGACCTCTGCTTGTTTTGAGATCACAGTAAAAGATAAAAGATGCATCTTAAGGAATAAATACGCCTTTTGACCGACAAATTTTACTTTACTCCGAATTAGATCAAATTTGAGAAGTTTTAAAATTTTCTTTATTCTAGTGGTTGGTTTCAGGTGCGGATTAAATAACCAAATCAGTTAGCCTATTGTTGACAATGGGAGCCCAGAGTAAGCAATTCTCTCAGCAGTTTTTTATCATATGAATCCAGTATTTGTCTCATTCCAAAATGCTTTGGCTGGTATAAAAATAATGGTATGGTATTCTTATTGATGCTGAACAATACTCAAAGTTGACAGGTTGTTTTATAATCGGTCTCTTCTCAATTTTTAAAGTCATTAGAATCGATTAAAATGATTTCAAAATTATCATAATATGTCCTGGGATTGAATAACATCTGGCTCACGATTAGCACCAAAGTGTTTTGCACGTTCTGCAAGTTATATTATGGCTGCCCTTTTTGGGACTTTAGTGCACTTCACTGTTTTTATACTTGTTTGAGAAAGTGTATCTGAATGCTCATGAAACTGCCTATACGCCCACATTCACGCTTTATTGCACCACTGTTAAAATGTTATGACCTCAAAGTTCAACCGTTTACAAGGTTTGTAAGTTTTCTCGCATGTTTCAATAGCTCAAATAACCTTTTAAAATCCATTTCTAGTCTCATCTTTGATAGTCATGCATTAATTAATTAAGACATTAATTATGTCTTTTTATGACGTGAATAAAAATATTACTATCATTGTAAATTAAATTAAATTTACTCAAATGAAATGAAATGAAATGAAATAAAATAAACGACTAAATGCATTAATCGTTGATGCAATTCATGCACGGCTAAACGTTAAACGCAACATGCATGGCTACAACTTGAATTCGCCCTCAGTAAAATCACTCGAACTTATATGATCGAATTAACCTATTAGACCAATTTTCCTAGAATGGATTTGTTTCATATACAGTTATGCACTCATGTGGTTGATAATCAACTGTCGTCGTTTTTCGATTATATATTTTTTTCTACTGAAAATATAGTACAATTATTCAAAGTGTTGAGAAACAGAAAAATGCATGTGCTACAATACTATAATGTCGCTATAATTATCAGCTGCACATTTGATCAAAGGGTGAGACCCTCCAGGAAAACTTAACACAATTCTCCTTTTGCAAGCAGAGTACTAAACTTCACTCACCCTTGACTTGTAAACATACTGAACTTCGGCCTCATCTCTGCCCATGTATAACACCATGGCCGCGCCCCCAAATATCAAAATGATCAATTGGAATGTTCGGTTGGGACTCATGGCTGACAATGAGAGACGCACCTTGGAGAGTTACCTTTTTAGTGTCCATTACGCCTAACATGCATAATCAATAATTGCTGTAGATCAATAGAATCACGTGACTCGGTTGCAAAGACTTACAAAGAAAAACACTAATGGATTTGAGATTACGTGCAATTATTGCATGTAAAAGGTCATTGAACAATCGTGTTCTCTTGTTTGTTCATCGAGCTGATTGTATGTAGAGAAGTAATTATATGCAAATTACATCAAAACAACTTCAACGCATTCTTCCGACAATCAGACTGCGAAATGTATCGAGGTGAATGGATAACCAAACTACCATCGCCGACACTCTGAATCACAATAGACAACTCCCCAGCTCACGGAGGAGACCTCAGTGAGGCTTATAATATCTTTCAATATTGAGAATATTACCCTCGCCCGCCAAACGAAATAAATAATAATGAATAATGCTAATAATATTAATATAAATCGTGGAAGAAAACAATGATGGAATATCGGTCGTTTTTGATGAAACACAAAATGCAGCTATTAAACTCAACAGTACATCGTAATTTCGTAAATGAATAAGTATAAGTTGTTATAGCGATACTGTCGAAGGCAGTATCGTCCGATGACACAGATGCATTCCGTTAACAAAAGAGGCTTTACAATAAATCCATCATGACCGACTTTTATGGCCCAGAAACAAGGACTCATTTTGTTCGTTATGTATTAGTATATGTTTTAATGTGTTTATATGTGAATCTTGACAGTTCATTAAAATCTTTCATCTGCTTAACTTGACTTTTTTCATTACATGTGTCAAGTTGTGTGAATGCCTCTTAAGATGGTCGACCGTCAATTCCATGGCACTTCCCTTCTGACATCACCAAATTGAGTATCGCTGATTCGGCATCGGCTTCAACCTGAGTGAAAATCGTCCTAGGCGGCCAATGGACACATTCTGCCTGAGATCTATGATGACGTAAAAGGTTTATGTGTAATGAATGTTATCGAGAGGCACGCTTAGTGAAAGGTCGATAAAATGGTATCATTATTGGATTCAAGTTTGCGTTTAGCTACATAATAGCCTTGTCGTCCAACAAATTGCATTGCTGTCTCACCTGAAAACGGGACTACTTGCATAATGTTCTCAAAAAGTTTCCCCTTCGCATTTATTTAATTGTGCCCTATTGTATCATGACGTGTTGCTATACCGATCCTGTTGCATCAAGAAATGATGTATCGGAACATTTTTGATCGTACATTTTGAACACCAAGTGCGCCGAATTAGCATGTAGCCATTCTGACGGTCATCTGAAGAAAAATATCATATTTTATGCGTCGAATTATGAACGCCTAGATCCCAAAAGAACTCAGTAACTCCTCCCGACTCCTCTTCCCATCATTTACCCATGTCATCTCGGTTCTCCAGCACCATTCTCTTTTGACATATAACCCATATCCCATGGCTTGTGCTTCGTTGTACTTGTCGCAAACTACGCGTAACCCGATGACTCTATAGGGTGTAAGCACCCACGTAACATAATGCAGCTTGTGTATCCCGCTGCTTCTCGCCGAGTTTACGCCCCACCCAAAACCCTTTATAAAGGAGGTGATGGAAGGAGCCAATAAAGATCCAGGATGCACTCGCTGACATTCGCCTTCTTCCTTGCTTCGGGAATCTTCTTCGTATCTGAAGCCTCGGATGACGTCACTTCGGCGTACAATGAGTGAGTATGCAATGCAACCACTTCTTGAGTTGTGATTAATGTTTATTCTGACCACACAGAACAACAGAAAGTGATATTCCACTGGTCGTAAAAGGTCCCTCAGGAGGAGGCAAAAAAATCATGCAGCCTCCTGATTTCATCGATACAAGAATCAGTAAATTCTTTTGGTTGTACGGTCAAGGGTTTAACTTCGTCATTGGACTACCAGGTAACACATTGTGCCTCATGGTTCTGCGCAGGAAGAAGATGTCCCAGTCGACCTCGTCGCTTTACCTGCAGATCCTCTCCATCACTGATCTCGCACGCGTCATCGTTGGAGTACCAGGTCGTCACATGGTCCGTGAATTGACAGGTGAGGACCCTTTGTCCATCAGTTGGTGGTACTGTGTGTGGTGGTACTACCTTCTAAAAATGACCACATCGTACAACCACTGGATCATGGCTGGGGTTTCCATTGAACGCTGCATTGCAGTCCTGTTCCCGCTGAAGTCCATGCGTTTCATAAACATGAAGAATGCCAAGAGGTACCTGGTGGTGTCATTCATTGGCTGCGCTGTCTACACTCTGCACTTCTTCAAAAGCTACACGCTGGTCGAGCGCTTGGGTAAAACAGCTTGCACGGTAAACGATGAAGACTTCTTCTCAAGAGAAGTCCGGCCGTGTCTGGCTAGATTACGTCATGATCCAGATGCTGCCTGGGTTTTTCATCTTCATATACTATATGTGTGTTTGGGGTTACAGAGTCACTGCCTGGAAGGTGCCACTGGCATGAGACAACGCATCGGGAGTTCGGGACGCAGGGTACCTTCATGTTACCTAATACGTCTATAGAAAGCCAAGAACGACTTAATTGATAGCAGAAAAAGATATCAGCCAGAGACGTGAACAGGACATTATTGGCCAGAGACGTGAACAGGACATTATTGGGGAATAATTAAAAGGAGAAATAAGAAGGAAACGAACCAAAAGAGGAATTAATTTGATATTATAATGCACTCTGAAAGATAATGTTAACGTTTTATGTATAATAAGCGTTAACCATCTTTATTACCATATATCATGTATAATGTTGATCTGACACCACATATGCCTTAAAAATCCTGGCTGATATTATATCTACATATTAGTGTAAATTGATTTCAAAACTCGTGAAACAAGATATAGGCTAAATTAGGTTATGACCATATTTGGACATTCACAGATTGTCACACGAAAAAGGGTGCAATGAATTTTTGTTATAGATCGACCAGACTCTAAGGGCAATGGTTTGCGTGTTGAATTAACTTTAATATATAAATATCATGCATTATATGGCGAAAAAAGTGAAGAAAAAATGAACGTTATAACGACCTTGACCTTATTTGAATGACATAATTGGAAATTAAAAATAGATAGAACAATAATATTATGAACTATCACTGAAAAGTACAGCGTGATAGGCCTATCGTGCTTGACAAACAAATTATATTAGTTTGATAAATGACTTTTTTTTCAATTTCAACTATTACGCAATAATGATGCTACTGAGCATCCAAAGTTTGAAGCTCACTTTCGTCGGAAATGACGCAGTGAACAATTCAACGAAAAAAATTTAAACCTTATGACCAGTATTGAATAAGATAGAGGCAATCAAATTTGTCACCTATTTATGGTCATTGTTACCTTGCCCTTTGACTTTTGACCTACAAAATACTTTCGGACACGGATATTGTCATTCTTGATAGACGTCAGAAAAATGAACGGATAAACGGTTGACCAAAATGTACACAGACAAAAAACAGGAATCAATCAGAGATGTGACCAAGGATATTTTTTAATTAAGCTATTGATGAACATTGATCAAGGAAACATTAACGTAATTGCACTAATATTAGTTCATGATGACAAACAATATAATATATGCTTCAATTTATGATTTACAGCAGAAGTGTGCAACTAACGAGCTAGATATAAATTTCTACTTGACATGACTTTACAATGACATTAACGAGCTAGATATAAATTTCTACTTGACATGACTTTACAATGACATTAACGAGCTAAATATAAATTTCTACTTGACATGACTTTACAATGACATTTAATGTATGATGAAGACCAATGCAATCCAACAATTACAAGGATTGTTAATACTACAGCATATAGCTAGGCTGTGCAGAACCATTCAATGCGCCAGATATACTAACTCAGTCTGCATGTTGATAGAATTTGACATATTTCTGGCTCTATCAGAGGTCAGCTGGACTCAGTCCAGTAGACTTGCTATGTGCAGTGGATTTATGATATTGAAATACGTTAAACCAATTATCATTGCAGTATACCACCAGACAGTCAAAGAACGTCATAATTGACCAAATTTGATGACAAAAAAAGTTTAATGATCAAACAAATTCAAAATAATTATGAATTTTGCAATTAAATGCTTTAATGACCACAATGATCTTGAACTTCAAGCAACTTCATTTAAAATTAGAATTTCGTTAGAGGTGTATGCGCGTCATATACTCTGCGAATTTCAAGACCACAACTCAAAGAACCATTGAGTTATCGGCATTTGAAAAAGTTATAATTGCTATTATGCAAGATTACGCAAGAACGGTGCATCTAGGAGCAGAAATACGTCCGAACTTTATTTCACATATTCATGCACTGAATCATTTGATGCCAGTTACAAGTCGCTAGCATTACTAGTCAATAAGTAAGTGGCAATCAAATTTGAAACTTCGACCTTAATCTTTAACCTTTAACCGTCAAACTTTCAGTGTTAGTCCAAAATAACTTGCTTCATTAATAATTGCAACTTACTAATGTGTGTTCTGACCGAAAACATACAAATATACACAAATATCACATTTCCATCTAAGTCTCAACAGCACACGTTGTATGCAACTCAGAAAAGTTACAATATTCAAAAAATTCGAAATAATCATCAATTCAGGCAATTAAAGGCCTTAAGTACCACAATGACTTTGACCTTCGTGCAAACTCATTTAAACTCATGATTTTGTAGGATGGATATACTGGTAATATACTCAGCTAATTTAAACTCTACAACTGGCATAACTTACGAGATATCAACGTATCAAAATGTCGTTATTACTATTATGCAAGATTACGCAAGAATGGTGCATCTCAGAGCAGTAACAGCAATATATAATGTTGTACATATCGATACACTGAATCGTTTGGTGTATGTTGAAAGATGTTAGCTCAATTAATTCATGAGCTATATAAGCACTCTAATTTGAAATTTTGAAAAATCTATATATAATCCTAACTTGCTACCTACGGGCCCCGATTGTACTTATAACTAGGATATATATATATATATATATATATATATATATATATATATATATATATATATTATTAATTGAAATGTTTAACAAACACATGAATTTCAATATTAACCAAAAAATCATAAATATTATTATTTATTGCCATTGAGTGATTATGGCACTTATGCCTGAATTCTCAATTGTAGCCACCGAGCTACTGCTCAATAGCTGCAGCCCATGAGCAGAAGCTACTCAACTGGTTGTCCAGTAGATCCAATGCTATTTATAATTATATGGTCTGTTTAAAGCTGCCATGCTTTTCAGGGCCAACTAGGTCATGGTGAGCATATTGCAATACTTTGAGGCTGGAACCAAATAGTGATTTACAGCATTTGCTAACTACATGTGTTGTCAAACCGGAATTTGCATCCAATTTTATTATGCTTACATAATTTGACATATATTTGTGTTTTCACTATTTATGCATACATTTTCATCAGAGCTTGATTGAGACATGACGAAGTAAATTCAATACCGCTTGGCCGTTAAGCCAGGTACGCATCTGTTTGATATGTAATTACCATCCTGACAACATGATTTTAAGAGATTGTCGTCACACAGCCAAAAAGCAGAATCAAAAGCTAGACTGCATGATTATCTGTTTGATTATCATTCAGTATAGCCACAAAGACCAATAATTATTACTAGGCAATATTATGAATATATTATATGGAATATAAATTAGGGTTTCAATAACGCACGACTTTTAATAATAAAAATTTGAAGTGATTGCTCGCCACGCCCGGCCTTTTCCGTAGTACGGTAATAGTCATCTCGCCCTGCCCTTTCATCAGTACCGCTGACAGTCATCACGCCCGTGCGTAATGTACCAATGTGTGATTGTCATGCCCCCCTTTATGCCTAGCACAGATTCTCGGGCGAGGTCTGTATACCTCCCATTGGGCTCGCTGTAGTATGTCAGCTACTTTATGCCTTACTTCTTGTATGCACTCATAGAGGTACTGGGAAGCTGAGACAAAGCATATAATTATGGTGACGGGCGTGTTCACTAGTGGTTTCCATAATAATTAGAATGCAATTATATTATATAATTATATATAGACGGAAAACTTTAAATTAAACTTACTTCCATAATGATAATCCATGCGTGACAGGTAGACCCATTATCCAGAGGACTTGACTTGAACAAGTGGCCAGAAAAGGGTTCCCGTGGAGGCATGCTGAACTGCATCAAGCATGGATCCTTCGATGGCAGTCTGAATCTGGTCACCGTCACCAGTGGTCACCGCGGTTGATCGAGCTGCGAGCAGTGAACACTCTTGCATTGACTGTGAGTGTCACTGGTGAAGTCACTCACTACTCAGGCGAGTCAGCGAAGTTTCCGTCGCCTGTTCGTAGAAAAAACCGGCGATGCAGTGTCGTGGACTTCTCTCCCGAGTGCTTGACCGTTCATTTGAACTCATAGTATTCAATCAAAGTGATTCAATCATTTAAACACAACTAAAATGTAAAATTATCGCGATCGAGCAGACAATCAAAACAGCGCTCCAAGAGCCAAGGTCAAGGTCGTCGTGACGTCACAAATCACCTTGTCAAGCGAGAGGTGAAGCGGGATTTCGAAAATCGTTTTTTTCGCGCCCTCAATATCCCTCACTTTGCGGAGGTGTAAATAGTATTTATAGAGGACGGCTCATGGTTTTATTTATTGCAATAACAATTAAAATGTTAAATTTTATTAATAAATGCATTTAATATGCAATATAAAAACACATTTTGAAGTGTCATGGACACTTTAACCAGCCGCCGCCGATCGGTGCCGTCGGCCAGCCGCTATCAGCCGATCACGCTATCAGCGGCTCTCAGCCGATTCAATCCAAATATTTTACATTCAGTATTACAAGAAGTTATCATTTGTGCATGCAAGTCTTTATTTTGTTTATATAGTATTGTTTATATACTTACTATCTGAGTTATCCGTGCAAGTAGATTTTATTCAGTTTGCTTCATTAAATTTTTTTTTTCTCAATAGAAAACTTTATTCAGTACATGTCATGAGGAGATCCTCTTGACAGGTCATAAATTTGCAGAATATTTAGTAATAAATTTGTGCGAGTGGCATGTAATATGATGACTCGCGAGAGTATATGCCTTATTCCTTCAGAGACCTTGGTAAACCTCGGGTCCTGTCGGAAATCTTCCGAAAATGATCATAGCGCACACAAAAACGTTATGATTGCGATAGCGGAAACTCACAGAGCTCGTCGAGTGTTGTTGACAAGTTGTCAAAATTGCGCGAATTTGATCTTTCAGGTGTCAAATCATCAAATCGCGATGGTAAAGCAATCTATATAATAGAAAAAGTGACCGGCGAAGCAGGAGAATCTGAGGACGAGTGGATGAAGCGGTAAGTCTCGTCAGAAGTTGAAGTATTGATTATAGTATCTCACTATCTGTCACAATCTCAGTCACACCATTCAGTGATTCACCCATTGTTATGATTGTATCTAATGATTTAGACTAATGTATGATTAATGTATGTATTGTTTACATTCGATGATTCGGGTCATGTGCAATCAGCAATGTCAAGATTCTATGTGTAATGCCCAGCCAGGCCCGCGAACCGATGGTTGTGCCGTCGTCTGCTCGTTAGACATCATGATGATCATTACGTCATGTGTAATAAGCAAGAATTTCATGAATATCACAATAATTGAATATGAATATCGGTTGTATAGAACATTCAACATGATTCAGTCAATAAATGTGACTGTCACTAGGACAAATATGTCCCGAATCTAGGTATAAATACCGCCATATCAGTTACTGGTACTAGTATTAGTACTTACAGACACACATACTTGTAGTAGTACATTGCATATATACTAGTAGATCTGGTACACTCCGCTAATCAAGTGTAACATTGACAGCAACTGTTTCAGAATCAACAGCGTCTCCCTTCGCCCTCACAGCAACCTCTCCCTCTTAATGTTGATGAGAATGATCTGAATCGAGAATCAACTTCGCAAGATCATGACCATCACGATCAGGACCGAC
>KB298217.1:671383-687811 GCA_000328365.1 Capitella teleta | reverse complement strand
TTGTCTACATGCATTGCTTTTGTTGGTTTAAAAAAATTAGTGGAATTTTATTATTATGATTTTTTTTTTTTTTTTTTTTTTTAATCTATATATTGCTTTTTTTTTTGTCCGTATGTACCGATATTTCTTGGCTCGATAGCTACTTGAATATAAAGACGAATATCAACAAATTACACAGGGGCAAGGACATTCTAGTTTCCTATCTCTCATTGAAATTTTGAGGTCAAAGGTCATGGTCACAGTGAATAATTGAAATTTGAAACGGGGTTGGCCCTAGCTCATTCATTATTTGAGCTACGGCTTTATAGCTTACACCAAACGATTTAGTGCCACGCGATGTACAACAAAACATATCACTATAACGGCGCTGAGATGCACCGTTCTTGCGTAATCTTGCATAATGTTAATTACAAAATATTCAAAGGCCGATATCTCGGTTGTTATGCAATTTGTGGCATTAAAATTAACACAGTAAATTGCTAGCATATACATCTTACACTTACCAAAGTTTTTATTATTTACATTAGAGTTTAAGGTCATGGTGGTAATTAACGCTATTAATTGCGTAATTTGATGATTATGGCGAATTTTTTTAAATTTTAATGTTTTTCTTAGTAGAGTACAGCGTGGCCTGTCTTGTGCTCAAAGGAAATGATAAATTTCATCATATCTGTCAGTGTTTACTCTATACCCATTTTGAGGCGACACTTGGCCTTTTCAGTGTCTTGATCTGAAAATCACAGTCCAGCGGCAAAGTCGCGGACGCAAACACATTTTTTTTTTTTTTTTTCATCTTAATATTATTTTTTATTTTCTTGTCATTTCTGAATATTGGGAGAATGTCGAGGAAGACTGCTTCCACCGTTGATTTATTACACCATTATTACTTACTACTTGCAACATTTATTCACGATAATCAGCGGACTAACCAATTCGAAGTAGAATCTCGCCACTATTTTTACCAAATCATAGAGCACCACACTTTGCTTGAGGTGCGTTATGTTTTCTCCAGCGTTGAATTATTATAAAATGGGGGCTGTGAGTTGTGAGACTGACGTTATGATTCTGATAAACTCAAAGGTAGATATCTAAGTTGTTATGTTAGCTGTTGCATTGAAATTTACACAGTATTTTGCAAGCCTATTGGTCTGACAGAATCCGAAGTTCTAATCCATTACATCGAATTTCAAAGTAATGGTGGTAATTAACGCAATTACATGAGTAAATTGATGATTATTTCAAATTTTTAAAATTTTAATGTTGTTCTTAGTAGATTAAAACGTGTACTGTCAATGCTTTGAGTGAAACATAAAGTTTCATCTTATTTGTCTGTGTATAACGTCAAAATCCATTTTAGGTGACACTTTGCAATTTTTGCATTATTTTTCAAAAAAAAATTATCGAAATCTTTTTTGTTTGGAATTTTTTTCTTTTCTGGACTAAGGCCTTCTCCGTAAAAAAATCTATATTTTAGGCTTCGACTGATTCCTTGTTTTATTTTCAATTAGTTAAGCTATTGATTTCTCCTTTACTCCACATTTCAAACCTCTCGTTTTTAGAAGGAACCATGCCTTGCAAAATTAAAATAGCAAGGGTTGTACCATTGTTCAAGAAAGGTTTCCGAAAGAAATTTGTAACTACACAGTAGTGACAGTACACACCCATTTCTCTCTTGCTTGTGTTCTAAAACATTCTGGAGATACTAGTCCACAAAAGATTGTACGAATACTTGTTGGTCAAAAATTTCCTCTCCCCCCATCAGTCTGGCTTCCAAGTTGGAAACACAACCCAAGCACTGGTATCAGTAGTCAACAGAATAAGCAAAGCATTTAAGCAGGACGAAGTCAGCATACGTGTTATTCTTGACTTTCAGAAGACATTCGACACCGTACAACATAAAATTCTTCTCTCCAACCTTTTGAGGTATAAATTCCGCGGCACCCTGTTGAGTACTATGAGTCTGCCTTTGAGAATTCTGGCCAAGACGTGATGGGAACATCACACATGAATGTCTATGGTGCGGATGGGTCCGCAGCGTCGCTCACTTCGACAATTAATTACTGGTTATTGATTGCTTCTTGACTACAGTAGTGAAACCAAGCAAGAATATCTTATTTTTAGGTTTGGCAGCAAAGTGAGAGGTAATCGAACCGGGATCATGTTCAACAACGAGATGGATGATTTTTCATCACCTGGCACCTCGAATGTGTATGGTTTCCCAGCCTCTCCATCCAACTACATTGTTCCTGGAAAAATGCCTCTGTCCTCTATGAGTCCCTCGTTGGTTTTCAATCAACACGGGGATGCAGAGTTGTTAGCTGGGGCTTCAGGAGGTTCCAAGATCATCTCGGCCACTGCCCAGGTGATACATTGGTGTGGTCCTCAAGGCTCAAATTATACCTCGCTTTATTTCCCAGGTCATCATGAACAACCTGTGGTTCAAGATGAGCCCGATTGCCAGTGCAGATCAGCCGAGATTACACCATCAGTTGGTTCGAGATATCATTTATTATGAACCGAGTTTTGAGAAGGTTGTATTACATAATTATTGGACAAGTATTGTGCATCAAAGTTGGCTATTTGTAGGCAATTCTAGATGGCCTTAGAGAGAAGGAACACACCGTCCAGGAGATGATTGGTTATGCTGTTTCTGGGTTTCAATTGTTCAATTGGGGATGATTGGAAGGAATTCCTAAAGATTCCAATGGAAGATCTATTCTGTCTGCAGGCTGTTGCTGATGGAAGGAAAGGGGGTTCCCCAGATGGAATTTAACTTCATGTGCATCAAATGTGTTCATGTTGTTGTTGGCTTCTGTATGCAACGCCACTTTTGATATTTCCATTGAGTAAATAAAATTATTTGATGTCTCTCAGATTTTAGTGATTTGTAGAACAAATTAGTTTGAACCATGGAATTGAAAGTGAACAGCACATTCAGAATGATGCCGAGACATGAGACTTCCATTTTTAATTCTTCAAAGTTAGTAAAAATAATAATCATTAGAATTTAATATAATTATGTTCTGGTGTAATTTATAAAACGTGTACAGTTTATGAATAAATAAGCTCATCAGATAACTTCATCGTATATACTTAATTATTAATTCCAACACAAAATACCAACATCCTTACCTCAGTTTCATGATATTGAAAAAAAAAAGCACGAACAGTATTGATTCAACTCAGCTTAGTATCCCGCATTAGTTTCGTCACACGGGGAATGTACCGAGTAAGTAATGTTATCGATTCGAGTCAGAAAATTTCGATTATTTTGTTAAATCACCAATAAAGTGAGTGATAGAGTGTTTAACTTATCACCAGAAGCAGCTAGCATTGATAGATTTTAATTTAATTTATCCTTTAAAACTCATGCACCACAAGATATTGAAGATATAAGTTAGTATTGATATCAAAAATGAGTCACCAAGCGTGGAACAAAATGGCGACCAATTATTATTGTTCATTGATGTTGACATCTGAATAAAACAAGAGAGGAAATATCATATAAATGCATTATGATTCCACAAGTATGATCATTTCCAGTGTTGGTGCGTTTTAGATCCATTTGCAGCCATCTTGGGGGTCCTTATATGGCAATTAATTCAGAAGTCTTGGAACGAGATTAGTTGATTTCCAATTCAAAGTAATTATAACGTACGAGTATTAACGCGATACCATCAAAATATGGAACAGTTCGAATGCCCATCAAACTGAAAGAGACTTGCGATATTATATCAGTGATTCTTTAATTCTTAGATGGGCTTATTTAGCATTGGTGATACAACACACGGCGTCGGATTACTTCATATTGACATTAATTTACCTTATAAAATGTTCAAAATATATGCCACATTTAGCATGCAATTAATTGATATTGATGACCCAACCATGTCCTTTTTGTCAATTGGCGGAGCAATTTATTTCCTTGTGGCACTTAATTGTTGTCATCAACGAAACGATAATGAACAGTAGAAAAGTGAAGGTCCAAGAGTGGGTCCTTCATAGCCGGATAAAATCTACAACAGGTAGACAGCGTGAACAATTTTGGTTGTTCATTGTCTTAACTATCTGAGAGCGATTAGTATACTTTTAAATGCTGAGTACAACAGGAACGACCTTTCAATGGTTCCTTTTAAGGAAAATATTTTGCATTCCTAGACAGAACTGAAGCAGATACAACGAATTTACAATTGTAATCTTCACTCGACCAGTTTCACCAAACACATGCCATAAAACACGAAGAGCAGCAGATTGAAGTATTTCAGATGCGCACTCGACTGCATATTTAAACGAGTGTCAAGGCATTGGACGAAGAATACCTGCTGAAAGTTCAAAGGGAGATATGCGTGAATCTATCGTCAAAAAGCAGAGCGGGTGTAGACGGTGAGCATATATTAGGCGAATATTCAGCATTATAATTATACGTATTCTAATGTATATTGTACAATGGATGTAAAGTAAAAAAGGCAGATTTATTCAAACTTTATTGTGTTTATTATAATTGATTATTAATGATCATCTCATACATTTAGTAGAGGTAAATTTAGCAGCCAGTATGTTAGTCATACTATTGTATAAATGCCAGGATATTGTTTCTAATCCGGCCAGGACGAATAATTTTAGGAGATGTAGTTCCACCAGGAATAATTTTCTTGTGAATCTCAATCCAGGAGAATTAACATCTGGCAGGACATTAATTAGCGCCGTTTTGCGCCGGTGTGGTCCGTGCGTGACATCAATGCGTGCGTTGAGTGTGTGCGACCCGTGCGGGCAGGCTAAAGATCTCATTTCAATTGTAGTTTCTGAACAAAAAAAGTCAGGAAAGCCGTTTAAACGACCACACCAACGATCGCACTACATCTGTATAGTGTATACTCATCACTATTATTGTTTATCAATTATTATTTTACTTGAGCTACGCCATGTGAATCAACGTCCCCTTTGGCCCGCCGTATACGTTTATCAAAATTGATTATTTTAAACAAGTACTTCTAGTAACCCATGTTAATTCAATTAAACAGACACACACAAAAAAAACACGCAACAATTATTATATAATTTTGAACAGGTCCACATAGACGCATAATAATTAAGTACTCGCACAAAGGGGATGGCAATGATAAACTGAAAATGAGGGATTCTCGGAAGATTGCTCAATGAGTGCTT
The DNA here is from genome assembly GCA_000328365.1 of Capitella teleta. Classification (NCBI taxonomy): domain Eukaryota; kingdom Metazoa; phylum Annelida; class Polychaeta; family Capitellidae; genus Capitella; species Capitella teleta. Next base: position 682,645 of record KB298217.1, on the reverse strand, counting down.
TGTTTTGAGCACTTATATTAGCTGAATGGCATTGCCGAGTATGGTGCTTCTATCTACTGTATGCCTGTGCTTCCGTTGATATGGGGCCAACTGATAAATGTATCTGCCAATGACAAAACTACATTCAACGCAAGTTTTGTTTCACCTCTACTGATTTATAACAAAAAAGATCTAGCACACACGTGTGACATACTAGGTCACATAACGTTACCATCTCTTTTATATTCCCTCTTCTTATTTCCGTGAAATACTTAAAAACTGTATATTGCTACCAAGATATAGCAGATCGTGTATGTTCGTGCCACTGTCTGTGTTCTCAGAATAAAAGTAATCACTCAAAGCGCCTCTTAAAGGAAAGGAACCAGCAACAATTTTGATAGAAATTTTATATTATTGCAATAGGACTGGAAGAAGGTTATTTTTCGTTATTATGAAGAAAAAAGGTTTAGTATATTTACTTTATCCTCTCTTCGGTTTTCACTTAATGCTTGCAATTGAAAACTCTGAATATTCTGATGGGTTCGAGTCACACAACTGACGAGTCGGCTGGTGTCGAGTGCAATTGTTGCATCATAGCCCAACGTTGCTATTTTACGCTTATTTGTGAATGTGTGGTGTCAATAAATATTGATCAATGACCAGACCGAGAGAGATACCAATTAGTTGAATCGCTTGTGTACCGCTATAAATCGTGTGTGATTTGGTTTATCTCTATGTCCAAATACCGTCGGTTACAAGTAATAAAACTGAGAAGAGACACTCGGTTTGAAACAATTGACGTTTTTGTTGTGCTGACGAAGATTATTATAGAGATAGAAACGGTCGTTAATTTAATAGATTTAAAACATTTCGTCTTAATTAAAGCTGAGAGCCACGTTGTTCTGGCATACTCTATTACCTACGGCTGAAATTCTGTTGCGCAAGTAACTTTTGACAGATATGTTGACACACCCACTCATATCATATTTGCAAAACTTACCACAAGTACATCCACACAATGTATCACGATAAATACACCCGGCATTAAATGCCTTGCTTGAATCCACATTAAATCAGGAATGTTGCTTATTTGTATAATATTACAGGGCTTTCACAAATTTTGTGTAACATTCAACATGCATAATATTATTTATACGACACTTGTCTTCATTTTCATTTTAGAGGAAATAATAAGTATCTGTACACTGAGAGAATAACAATCACTCATCTTTGAGAAATCGCTCGCACTTCTACTTCACGTGACCTTAATTTATGTGGCATGCGCTTCATAGATGCTGTGAACCCAGCCGATTCTAAGGCATGCATCACCGGAAGTGCGTTCCATCTCCATGAAATGTATCGCGCTATGACGTTACATTGCGTTCTCTTTTTAACGTGTAATTGCATGTAACGCTATGACGTCACTAATAGGTTGCGATCGTGTTATTTCAATTTGCTTAAAAATTGTCCAAGCTCTGCAATAAATGCAAATAATTATTATTTGTGACTGAGATAATGCTCCAATCGGTAAGTTCAATAATATTATATCAAATTAATGTCATGAAGGCGCGCAAGACGGGGTTTACTATTGTGAGCGTTAACTGGAGATTTTAATGGCTTCAAATTGCGCTAGGATTGCATCATGGTCATAACGGCTGTAAAAAGGGAACTTTTCTCTCGTCACATGCAGGGAACCATGCGCTACATCATGATTGATCATTGAGCGATATTATAGGGTATTTCGAATTTAATCAACATAAATATGTTTAAAAAATATATTATATTGTAATGAATAAAGTTTGCCCAAAGGTCTAAATTATTATGTCCCATTTATTTTTCCTTCGGTAATTAGCGCTTGAGTGCAAAAAAAAAAAAAAAATAGGTGCCGCGAAAAACAATTCCTATAGCACACCGCAAAAATCAGATCCGCGAAAAATCGACTTCAATACATGCCAATCAAGCATTGTATACAAGTAGGATTGAGACACAACTACCTATTGTGTAACACTTAGTTGGCCGTTCGACTGGTGCTGTGGCGTCGTCTGCTCGTTAAGACAATGCACAACTACCGGTAGCCCTACTACTAGTAGAACTTAGCGGCGCTTGTATAGGCTTTATTCACAACATCACGTGACTGAAAGCGAAAACGAGGCTCTTCCCTGTTTACAGTCTCAAGTTCAGCCAGAAGAAAGAGAAGCATTTGATCAGAGATACTCTGTAGCATGGATTGATCGTCCACATTGGTATAATGTTGCCGAAGCTCGTTATGATAGCGACGAGATTCAAAGCGACTAAATACTTCCGGTTATCATTAATAACGGCTTGAAGAATAGGTCGAGATCGAGAGCAACAACAAATTGACAGTTTTTTGGCAGCAAAGTGGAAATTATCAGTGGCGTGAATCTAAAACCTTTAGATGAAATCATTTATGATTATTTGAGTGAAGATTTGGAGCCAATTAAAGTACGACGTGATCTTTAAGAATCAGCTCTCATCTGCAGTACTTGATGCATTGAAGATAATTTTGAAAAGCATGCAATCGACATTAATTTTGTTAAAGGTCTTACTACATTAAATTAAAAAGCTTTAATTAAAAATTATAGTACGATACTGCATGTCAATTGCATCCTATAATAATTAATAGGTATATAGTGTTTTGCTGCAGCTGATTCTATCATCAATCCTTTCAATACAATTTCAATTTAATTCTCTGAGCTTCATGGACACTATTCGCCTTCAGAAAGCAAAGCAAAGCAAGTAATTGCCATTTAAATGATTTGATGTGAGTGGCTTTTAAAATTCTCTACATCAATTCAATGCAAAATCTCATAAATACCAGTCATTCATGAATAGGCTTACACTGTTTAATGGAATCACAAGAGCATATGGATTGTTAACTAAGTGAAACTAAGGAACTCAAGTGTGATATATTGCAGCTCACTCATGAAATTTTAACGGAACGGAACAGCCTATTAAGAATGGTGAAATGATACCACCAAACTGCGTTACATATTTGTTCACAAGGGCGCTTTTCAGTGATGCATTGCATAGAATAAGGTGATGAACCACGTGTTGGTTAAAGAAATAAATTTGTGACTTTTTGTCGAGTCATTCAGACTCACACAATTATCTACTCCACGTGTATGCGCACGACTTAGCTCGAGTCTGATGATGATTCGTCCTTGGGGTGATCATGGTCTGTTTAACATTATACACACCGAGAAGAAAAACAGGTGTTTGGTAAAGGTTCTGTCAATTTAGCTTTAGATGTCAGCATTTTTTCATGACAGAAAGAATTTGTTTGTGGTTTTTTTTTCTGTCTCCTGTATTTATTTATTTATATATTTATTTATTTATTTATTTATTTATTTATTTATTTATTTATTTATTTATTTATTTATTTATTTATTTATTTATTTATTTATTTATTTATTTATTTATTTATTTATTTATTTATTTATTTATTTATTTATTTATTTATTTATTTATTTATTTATTTATTTAAAATAAACAGATATTTACATAAATGTGATGTGGAGGGCTGGACCGCCGAAGCAGTAAGGCAGTATATGCCCTCAATAAATTAACTAACCTATGACAAAAGTGTGCGTCGCCTTACATTAGAAATCATAATAATATACAAAACGTAGGAAAACAAATATAAAAATAAAAATAATGATAATAATAATATTAACAAAATAATAAACGAAATAAAGGTAGGAGAAAGGTGGAGGGTAAGAGGGTAAGATGGACATGGAGTGTGGGAGAGGGAGAGAGTTGGAGAATAGCTGAGGAATGATAGGATTAAGGGATCAGAAGCAGAATATATACATGAGATGAGGGGAAAAACACACAATAAATATCATCAAGCCATAGGGAGCCAGAAGTGGCTGGGTACATTAATTAACATGTGACCGTGTTACATAGTCGCCAAAGGTAGTTGCCTAGAGACCGGGGTTACCCCCTTCTACTCATCGAATAGTTTTCAAGGGATCTTTATCCTGCATGTCACAATAAGCAGTGACACACAGCACTCGGCTTTTAAAGTTGAGCTGTATCGGAGACCCCATGTTTCTCAATGAAACTGAGCTTTAGAGCTCGTTTGAATAAATGGAGGCTATTGCAACCTTTAAATGAATTATCTAAGTTGTTCCATGCAAAAAGAGACACGTTTATATTTCAGAAATTCCTGCGTTGACGAAAGTCTGTAGAGGGGAATATGGTACGAATTACTTTGACGTGTAGTCCTTGCATGGCGAGAGCTGTTTACGGTGAAGTAGTCACTGAAGATGGAAGGGAGGAAATCATTTCTGAACTTAAACATTAATATGCCTAATGAAAGTGAATGATGCCTAATATCATTCACTGTGAGAATTTTGAGTTCTTTGAACAATGGCGGTGGGTAGGCTAGCCAATGGGATAATGTGATCATACGGCTGACTCTTCTTTTGATCCGTGGGTGACTGCAGCTGATCCCCAAAGCTCAACACAATATGTTAGATAAGGGTAAATAAATGTATAACATAAGCTTATTAATGTGCCCTTGTCGAAATAGTTTTTGGCTTTAGAAATAATTCCAAGGCTTTTTTTCTATTTCTTTTTTCTTTATGTGTTCAATGTGTTGTTTGCGTGTGAGTTTGTCGTTAACCATAACTCCAAGAAACTTGTTTTTTGCGACCTTCTCGAGTGGTTCCTTGTTTATGGTGAGAGAAAGGGGTCTGGATCTTTCGAGGCTTTTTATTAGTAAACAACATGCACTGGTCGTTTTTTTTTTTTTTTTGGGGGGGGGGGGGCCTTCAACGAGAGTTTGTTGGAATTTAACCAAGTGTTTATTTTTGTGAGTGCACGGTTCATTAGTGTACATAAATCATCAATATTTTGTCCGCTGATGAAAAAATTTGTATCAGCAAAAAGGATCGGGCAAAGCTCAGAACAGACGTTGGAAATGTCATTGACATATGGAAGAAAAAGGAGTGGCCCCAGGACTGAGCCTAGGGCCATGTCACATTAAAACTAGAGAGTTCATAATGAAGAAAAAGGAAAAAGGAAATAATTATCATAACTATTTGGTATAATTGAGCCGGAATATCCAAAATTTTAAACGCACACGCATGCAAGCGCAAACAAGCTTTGAAACCTACCTCCATTGCTTCCTGCAAAATACTATAATCCAAATTTTATATGCAACGGATATTCCGTTTCTTATTAATTTATAGTAAAATTTAGTAAGTTCTTACGATCTGAATCGAATAAACCCATCAGAATATTCTATATCGTACACGAGGTCACTAACAGTCTCAAGCCAACGAAACAATCGAGTAAAGAGATACCAGTATTCACTTCAACATTAGTTGATTTATCAAATTGCTTCATTCAGATGGGCAGCCAAATGTCGAATTCACTACTTCATTTGGGCGCTGTGTTTGGCCATTGGAGTGATTGGCATCGTGCTCATCGTCGAGTCATCAAAAGACGACAAGACCGACACGAGTGATTCGCCTCTTGAAGTAGATATCAACGAACCTGAGGAGGCGCAGACCAAGTCCGAACATCGTGTCTACAGACATGCAGCCGTGGTCACGGATACAGACGTCTGCGCCAGGATTGGCAGGTATACAGCCTCGTTTATTGTCCCAAACAACGTGTGTGCTGTATTATTATCATTATAGACTTTTAATATTTCTCTGTGCAATGTTCTTGGTGAAATTACTAATCACTTAAAGGGATGGGGAACTAAATTTTAAGTGATGTTCTATTGACTCATAGCACCAATTGATAGCATTCCGTGCCAAGAACACCCTGCCTGGATGCAAGCGTAAGGAAATAATGCATTCCGAATATCGGGGTTAGCATTGCGCCTATGGGAGAATGGCTTCCATTGCGAAGTATAGGAGACAAACGTCAGCTGATGGCTTGGTTTGGCTGATGGCTGATTGGTCCCGTTCCCCTCGTGAAGCTATCGATTTCAGCCAATCAGAGCAGAGCATCTTCGCCATAAAAGGACATCTTTGTTGTTTACGAAACGAAAGCGCATGCGTGGTGCACTCTGGCTGACCTTTTTACTGTTTCAGGATGAGAAACGTGGTAGGTGTCCTAGAAAATCGCTTGTTAAAATAAGAAAAATAGCGAAAAATATTTTTTGTTTGCGCCTGACTGGTGGCAAAATAATTATTCTATCTATTTCCGAAAAGAAAATAAAAAAATATCAAGGGGTTTAGTCGCAGGACACGGTGATATGACGAGGCCCATTGTAAAAGATGGGGAACTCGGTGTTTCATCACAGCGACTGACGTCACGCCTAATTAGCATTATATCTCCCGCAAAATCGTTAGCGATGATATTCCTTGTGTGGGCCAGGCATAAGAAGCATCTTTGGTGCATCAAATAACGACTCAAAGTCCATTTTCAACCAGTTCTCCCTCCCTTTAATTAGGATATGAACACTATACGTTGGATTTCGTTCTGTTTCCAGTGCGATACAGGCAAAATACGGTGGCTCAGTGGTGGATGCAATAATAGCCACCTCGGTATGTGTTGGAGTTGTGAATCACCAAAGTTGTGGTATCGGTGGTGGATTTCTGGCAACTATTTTTGTGAGGTAAGTTCGTATGTCTGTCCAAACTGTCTGATCACTTCATTATTCGCCTGACACTAGCCCCCGAAATGGCGAAGAAAAAGAGGTGCGCTCCCTGATGGCTAGAGAGGTGGCTCCACTTTTGGCCACTCTTGACATGTTTGTAAATTCAACAGAGGACAGTTTATTAGGTCAGTAATGATATAGGGTGTAAAAATAAATATTGTGCTTAATAGGTGGCAGGGCAATTGCTGTACCTGGAGAGGTTGCGGGGTATTACGAGGCGTGGCTAGCATACGGCAGGGTCGAATGGTCGCAGCTCTTCAAGCCTACCATTGCAATGTGTGAAGAAGGCTTCAAGGTAGAGAGAGCTATGGGTGAAGTCATCGCAAAACAGGAAAAAAACATTCTTGATTCTGAATCACTCAGGTCAGTCAATAGTCCTTAGTTAATTTCGAATACCAGCCAACTATCATCTGCATACTGAACAGTGAGCTGTACTTGAAACCTGACGGAACGTTGGTGCAAGAAGGGGATATTCTGAAAAACCCAAAATTGGCTCAGACATTGAGACGAATTGCGGAGTCTCCAACCTCGTTCTACAACGGTAGCTTGGCAGAGGACATTGTCCTCGACATCCGGGATGCAGGTAAGGTGTAAAAATAACGACCATGTCGTGCATATAACAGTTCACTCTCAGGTGGCATTATCACGTTGGAAGATTTACAAACTTACCAAGCAAAATGGAAAACCCCAGTTATAACTCACTTGAGTAATGGCAACCACACAATCTACTCTCCACCACCACCATCCAGTGGAGTGGTTCTACAATACATTTTGGGCATTTTAGATGGTAACCAATCCATACTGTTAATGTTGACTACATCTGTGTTGTATTTCAGGATATGACTTTAGCCCAAGCTCACTCTTGACGACCGATAAAAGAATTGAAACCTATCACCGAATTGTTGAGGCTTTCAAGTTTGCTTATGGCAAGCGAAGCGGGTTGGGAGATGAAGACTTTGTGAACATTCAAGATGTAAGTTAACAACACTAGAGTAGTAGTACTTAACACAAAGTCCTATTTACTTCAGATAGTCAAAAATATGACGGATCCTGCGATAACCCAATCAGTGAGGATGAAAATTAATGATGCTAAAACCGAGCCTGTTGAGTACTATGAGTCTGCCTTTGAGAATTCTGGCCAAGACGTGATGGGAACATCACACATGAATGTCTATGGTGCGGATGGGTCCGCAGCGTCGCTCACTTCGACAATTAATTACTGGTTATTGATTGCTTCTTGACTACAGTAGTGAAACCAAGCAAGAATATCTTATTTTTAGGTTTGGAAGCAAAGTGAGAGGTAATCGAACCGGGATCATGTTCAACAACGAGATGGATGATTTTTCTACACCTGGCACCTCGAATGTGTATGGTTTCCCAGCCTCTCCATCCAACTACATTGTTCCTGGAAAGATGCCTCTGTCCTCTATGAGTCCCTCGTTGGTTTTCAATCAACACGGGGATGCAGAGTTGTTAGCTGGGGCTTCAGGAGGTTCCAAGATCATCTCGGCCACTACCCAGGTGCTACATTGGTGTGGTTCTCAAGGCTCAAATTATACCTCGCTTTATTTCCCAGGTCATCATGAACAACCTGTGGTTCAAGATGAGCCCGATTGCCAGTGCAGATCAGCCGAGATTACACCATCAGTTGGTTCGAGATATCATTTATTATGAACCGAGTTTTGAGAAGGTTGTATTACATAATTATTGGACGAGTATTGTGCATCAAAGTTGGCTATTTGTAGGCAATTCTAGATGGCCTTAGAGAGAAGGAACACAACGTCCAGGAGATGATTGGTTATGCTGTTTCTGGGTTTATACACAAGAATTGTTCAATTGGGGATGATTGGAAGGAATTCCTAAAGATTCCAATGGAAGATCTATTCTGTCTGCAGGCTGTTGCTGATGGAAGGAAAGGGGGTTCCCCAGATGGAATTTAACTTCATGTGCATCAAATATGTTCATGTTATTGTTGGCTTCTGTATGCAACGCCACTTTTGATATTTCCATTGAGTAAATAAAATTATTTGATGTCTCTGAGATTTTAGTGATTTGTAGAACAAATTAGTTTGAACCATGGAATAGAAAGAGAACAACATATTCAGAATGATGCCGAAACTTCTTCTGTGTTTAGTTTGATCTACACAGAACCAAATAATAATTATCATAATTTATTAAAGTAATAATAATTATAATTATGTTCAGTGGTGCGAATGAAAGATGCTATAATTTGTAAACAAATAAACTCATCGCATATAACCACATAGTACATACTCAATTATTCATTCAAACACAAATTACCAATCTCCTTACCTCTGTTTTATGGTTTTTAAATAAATAGACTCAAACAGTAATCCACTTGAATTTCTCACTTCAGTTTAGGTCAATCGGGATATGTCCATAGTGTCCCGATAATATTATCATTGATTCGAGTCGGAAAATTTCGATTATTTCGATAAATCATCAATAAAGTGAGTGATAGAGCATTCAACTTATCACTAGACGCAGCTAGCATTGATAGATTTTAATTTTAATTATTCTTTAAAACTCAACTACACGATATTGAAGATATAAGTTAGTACTGATATCAAAAGTGAGTCACCAAGCGTGGAAAAAAATGGCGACCAATTATTATACCATACCTTAGGATACCTTAGGATGATCCTGCGAGCAAGCATTTCATGCTTCTATTCGCAGATCGACTTTCATTCGTCGTTCCGGGTGTTGGTGACAGACAGGTTGGCTTCAAAATTATAGAGGGTTGGGTTGGGATGCCACTGGTGACCGTTTTTTTCCATAGACATTTCTCCATTCACGGTTACGACTTGGCTTCTGGAGCTGAGGAAGCTGTCAATCCATTTGATTTGGTTTCCAAGTAGTTTATGGAGAAGGCGTCGATGAGGAACTGTGTCAAATGCCTTTTGGAAGTCAAGGTATATTACAGCAATACTGTACTCTTCGTCCAGACTGGCTGACCATTTTTCAAGGACGTGGAGGAGTTGGAACATCGTGGTGCGTCCGTTTATGAATCCAAACTGTTTGTCAAAGAATAATGAGTTTACGTTCATGTGGTGGATGATGCTATCTTTAACCAGAGATTCTAAAATTTTACGTGGTATGCAGATAAGATTGATGGGGTGATAGTTCCCTGGTTGGCTTTTACTTCACTTTTTGTGGAAGGCTGTTACAGTAGCTTTTTTCCAGTAGTGGGGTAGCTAGCTCTGCCTTTTGCATTGATTTCTTAAGTATGTTCAACATGGGCTTCGTTATTTCCTTAGCTAACTCCTTAAGAATTCTTGGGTGTAGACCATCAGGGTCGGGTGATTTATTATGTTTGAGAGATGCGAGTTTCTTATGGACCTCTTCAAAGGTTAAATCTAGAGGGTCAATTGGAGGTGCTTGTATAATGTTTCATAGAGTGAATTTACGGAGTGGTCTGTCGGGTTCTATTGTGAACACAAATGAGAAAAAGGATGATTAGGGCCTCTTTGCCTGATCTGTGTTTGTCAAGCCGATTTTGGTTTTTAAGTCAGGGATCTTATCTCCAGGTTTCGTTTTTGATTTTATGAATTTCCAGAATAGTTTGGGGTTGGTTTCTACTTTAGAGCAAATGTTGCTTTCCGTGTCTCTCTCTGCTCGTCTAATGATCTTGGTGACCTTATTTCTTGCCCTAGTATACTCCTTGAAATTTTTTGGACTTGTCTCTGTCTGAGAGTATTTCTTCCATGTTTTATGTTTGTATTTTATTACTTTTTGGTCTTCTAGTGTCACTTGGTATGGTTTGTGTTTTCTTGGCCCTGAGATTCCCTTAGATGAGACATACTTCTCTTGGATGTCAATCAGGGTGGTTCTTAAGTGATCATTGAGGTTGTTTATGTCCATTTCCGATGGGTGTGGCCACTGGTGGTCGTTTAATTCGGCTTTCATCTGTACATTGTTGGCTTTGTCCTAGAAATATACTTTTCTTTCTTTTAGAGTTTTAGGTTTACCACATTTGACTGTAAAGGACAGGCAAACATGGTCACTTTCGCCGAATGGGCTTAGGGCTAGCAGGTCTTCAATTTCATTCTCGTCTTTTGTTAACATCAAGTCTAGTGTTGAGGGTATTTGCATGCTCCGTGCTCGAGTTGGGAACGTTACATATTGGCTCAGGAAGCAGTCCCTGATAAAGTCCAGAAATACCGTGTTTTTTGTTCATTGTTTATTGTTCATTGATGTTGACATCTGAATAAAACAAGAGAGGAAAGATCAAATAAATGCCTTATGATTCTACAAGTATAATCATTCCCACGTTTGGGTGCGTTTTAGATCCATTTGTAGTCATCTTGGGGGTCCTTATATGGCAATTAATTCAGGAGTCTTGGAACAAGAGGCACCAAATAGCACAGTGGGTTAAACCGCTGTCTGCAACCTATGCCGACCGTGGGGATCGAGGTCCCCGGTTCGAGACCCGATCAGGCCACGGGTGTTATGATTGTGAATTACGTATAATTGTATAATTGTAATCCGTTATAATTGTAATTCTTTGGTGACTCCGCAGTGCTGCCCAACTGCGTAACAAGGCCTGGCGCTGTGTACTACTGTCTATGGTGGTATGCAGAATAGAGAACCCTTGGGATTTATCGATAAGAGTTGGGGGAAAC
>KB298217.1:635667-662907 GCA_000328365.1 Capitella teleta | reverse complement strand
CACGCTCTTTTCCTTGCGTTTCTTGGGTTTTTTTACGGCGCGTTTCGGCTTCTTCGCTTTCGGCGGCATGGCTGCGCTTGCTTCTGACCGCGGAGAACACGAGGGGGCGCTGCTGCTCGCTTGGGGACATCTCGCGCATTGGCCCAGGGCGCTATGACGAGTCTATACGTAATTAGTCTATGGTGGTACGCAGCCTAACACAGGACAAAAATAATTCATATTGCGCAGGTAAACAGAAAGGGTAATACACCAGTATACAGTGCTACCTGGATATCTTAGGTACAATAATTTCCGAAGATTATCATAACGCACTGCAAGCTTGGAAATGTTTGTTCATTTTGACGATGTTCAGCGGAGCGGCGGAAGTCCCAGCTGAACCCACTTCCGGCCGGTGAACCAATCATCTGCGAGGTTGTTTCTGCACATGGAAGCACAAGGACATGATATCAGGAGTCGATAAACTCTCGTAGAATATTGAAATTGTGCTCAGATCGTTCATTCAAAGACTGTCACTATGGGCAATGTTCATGCCGCTGCACCGCAGGGCCTAGCCACCCCTCCCCTCGCCACTCCACCGCCACCGACCGCCCCCGGGGCACCGGTGCCTCCGCCGCCTGCAGTTGACGCTATGGCCCCGGCACCGTCGCCCTCGGAGGATACAGGACCTGGCACATTTGAGGATCTACACAAACGTTGCAAAGGTGCATTCTCTCGTAGTCTTTAAGTCATAGCTGCCAACCGTCAAAAGAAATTTCCCTTTTGAACTGAACTTCAAATTCAATGATCTATTCTATGACTGAGTATGAGTTGTGTAAAAATGAAATTATGAATAAAATATCAAATTCAATATTCAATTACATTCGAACATTGCAATGCAAATGTATTTAATGTAAATGTATACATTTCTTGATCTAGATTATGCTTCAGATCTGGCAATATGACTTAGTTGATATTTATAGACATCTGATAATGAAATAAATTTCTGAGTTCAGTTTGACAATCACTTTGTCAAATGCTGTTATAGCATCAGTTAGTTGCATAATTCGTATGTGTCTGCGCTACACTATCCACCTAGTTTCCACAATGAAGGCTGCATATGTTTATCTCATGATAGATTAATAGACATTAGATGGCAGTGCATTTGACAGCGTACAGCTGATAATTAATTCTGATTCATCTTCCTAATTATTTCCTTTCTTCTCAGATTTGTGTCCAGTTCCGTTTGAAGGTGCCAAGCTGATTGTGAACAAGGGCCTCAGCAACCATTTCCAAGTCAACCATACACTCACCATGAGCTCCCTTCAGCCGTCCGGTTACAAGTTCGGCTGCACGTTTGTAGGCAGCAAGCAGTTCGGTCCCAATGAGGCGTTCCCCATCATGATCGGGGAAATAGAACCCTCTGGCGACGTTAATGCCAACATCATTCATCAATTTACCAAGAACCTAAGATGCAAATTTGTGTCTCAGGTACCATCGCGTTGTGTTGTATTTCTTGGGTTGACTGTCTCGATTTCAGATTCAAAAGAACAAATGGGTTGCCACGCAGATATCGTCAGACTACAAAGGCAAAGACTTTACTGCATCATGTACTCTGGGAAACATTGACATTGTTAATACGTCAGGTAGGCAGTAACGCTCATGCACCACTCCTTGATTAATTATCTTCCCGCCAAGGTGTCGTTGTATCACAATATCTGCAAAATGTTACAAAGCGGTTAGCATTGGGTGCTGAACTTCTGTACCAATACGGAGAGAATGTGCCTGGAAGTCAGATCGCAATTTATACTCTGGCTGGGCGTTACAACGGTGAGCGCAATTTAGGCGATTTATTCTGGTTTTGAATTAAGAGTTTTCAGCTGACAAATGGGAAGTGACGGGGAATTTGACGCCAGCTGCTGGTGGAGCTCACGTCTGTTACTACCACAAAGTTGCAGAGTCACTCTCAGTTGGAGTTGAGTTGGAAGGCTCAATGCGCACACAGGAATGCACTGCTACAGTTGCCTACCAGCTGGAGGTGCCATCAGCCAATGTATCATTTAGAGGTTGGTTCCTATGCTTGGTATTTATTAATTAATATTATTATTTAGCATTTGATTCTCTGTATCATTCTGTTGTTTTCACATATATAAAATTGATTAACTTGGAGAGGTGAATAATTATGTGACGCTCTTAACAAGAAAGCAGTGATTGGTCACAGGTTTGTTCATGCCATAAAAGGCCAAAATGTCGGCTTGGGTGAAATGCAGTGATTATGAATTATTTTTTATCATATTCTATGCTTCATTTCAAGTGAGGGCCTCAGCCCCAGAATGTTTGCCAGCAAGGTTAAAACAGATGTCTTCTGGCCTCTATGCAAAACCATTGGAATTGGCATTCGAGGGAGCATCTTCGATTGTGCATATATTCGTTGTTGTTTTGGTTTTGTTTTTTTTTTGCTTTTTGCACACGGTCGTCGTTATAGCAACCACACTTCCTCGACAACGTTGTTGTACACATAACCGCAACCTCAGGAATAATTGATATTTTTAAACACTTTTACATTTAATGTTCAAGACAACATTGATCTAGATTGCTGCAGTGATATTTTATGACGGTTTTATTTTGCTTCCAGGTCAGTTAGATTCCAATTACTGCGTGGGAGGAGTGATGGAGAAGAAGCTTCTCCCTCTTCCGTTTACGTTTGCTCTGAGCGCATTCGCCAACCACGCCAAGAGCGCTTACCGGTTCGGCATAGGTCTTATCGTCGGATAACGTCCTCCCTCCTCTCTGTCTGAAAATGCTTTCATTTTCCACCAGCACTGATCGAAATAATATGTGCAGATGTAGGAAATGCTGGCTGCTGGTGCGTTTATTTTCTATTTTGAGTCCGTTTCTATAGCGATCACGAGTTTGCTCAGTGAATTTTGCTGAGACTCTGTTTTTGTCTTTTGTCTTTTTTTTTTAACCTGAGAGGGAATAATAATCATAAAGAAATAAACTTTGGTATTCAATTGAACAATATTACTAGTTATGTTATTATTCAAGTTATTATTCCTATAACTTCAAAAAGTTATATCTAATCTTTATGCACTTTTGTTTTTTGATTATACAGTTCTATTTGTTTCATTTTAATTACATGCTGTATGTTGGGTAATTAGTCTGCTATCATAAGTATATTGTATGTGATCTAAGCCTGCTGACAAAATGTGATCTAGATGAAAAAAACTGTAAATTTACTTCATAAATTTCAATTCTGATAACGTATCCCTTTAAACACTTATTGGATTTCCAGTTTGGTCAATTTAGCAAAGGGAATAACTGTTCTCACAGGTGGGATTCCTCAGGCTGCATGAATTAATCATTCAGCTGCCATCTGTTCAAGGAATGAGCACAGCACTTTTCACTTTTATCACGAACGTTATGATTCACTGAGTGCGTTATGATTGGCCGTTATGAATGACTCCATTCGTCGGTTGTCCGTTCCCGTCGACAACGCCGTCTGTTATGTAAGCGTTGCTTTCACTCGCTTCTGACCAATCAAAGGCCAGGTTAGGCCATGTGCCGCTTCTGGGATTAGCGATGGACGAAGTGGGGCCCACGATCAAGTACTCGCCGAAGCCGTTGCCCTGCCGTGCGTACGTGTCTAGGTAGCGGCGGTTCCGTTCGTGGCGCTGCTTTTCTCTCTGAACTTTGCTTTCTTTGCTGAAATATTAAGAACCATGAATAATATATTAGTTTTTTAGCAAGATTTCGGTAAAGAACTTTTGGCGCTGTTTGCTTGTTGACTAAAATGGTAACCATCATAATTTAAATAGTTCAATTATTACTTGCACTTGTATGCGGTGTACTGAGACAACTGACCTGTCGATGACGCAGAATCGGACGAGGCGGATGACGGCGGCGAGAATGAGGAGTGCTCCCAATCCACAGCATGCCACGCCCACTGAAACGAAATGAACAGTCATAGCTATGAAAATAATGCTTGAAAATTAAGAGCGTTTTCGTTTCACATATTTGTGCATGTACAATGCATTATTACATGTACTGCATGATCGACCGAGAATTGCATATTTTATACATGTATCGCATAAATTCTGAATGCACGATTAATTATAGATATAATTGTTATAATTATTATTGATGAGGAGATCTAATAACAGTGTTTCAACTTCAGCCTAATCAATTAAAGATACACTGTATCGATCGGTATCCTCACTAATTACACAAATTGAAATGAATCGTTGATTCATCTGCCGCTTATTTGATGAGATCGAATGATCCATGTCATGATGATCGCTCACCGATGAATAGCACATCGTCCTCTCTTAGCTCCGATCTCGATGTTGATGCAAATAACGTGAGGTTATCCATTTGATTGGCCTGCAACATTAAAATAAATCGTAGTCAAGTTTGTATTTAAACATACTTTGATCAGATTTATTTATACCGTTTATGGTCAATTCTTACCCGACCGCATAACATGGAAATGTGTAAATGCATATGTGAATCCATGCACGTGAATATAATACGTTTGTATGTACACGTATTAAACCTGGAACGACGTCTGATTGAGATTATGTGAAATATATCCGAAATTTATCCACCGAGAAGTTGCACACAACTAAGAATAACTGAAGCATTAAAATAATATCCGGTATCGATGCGATTAACCTTGAATGCACGCAATGAATAACAGCGAGAAGGAAAAAAAAAAAAAAAACACACACACACAGTTCGTACCTTTGTGAGCTTTTTTAGTACTTCCTTCCTCGGTTATTTCTTCCTTTTGACTTAGACGTCATTTTCAAAGAACTCAAGTTGAGAACGCTTCTTCAGAGCGTCACCTTCTTCTAACATTCCTGATCCCACGTGATCAATTGGCGAGCACCGATTGATTATGTAAACGCGTTGACTCCCCGCTCGGCGCCCTCTGAAGCGATCGATCACCCGATTGGCGGCCCACGAGTGCAACAACCAACGCTTTTGTTCAGGTCGATTCAGCGAGACGCCGTCATAATACATGTGATTGTGACAGTGCTGTAAATGTTGTACCATATTGCATAATTTATTCAACCGTACGACCGCCATCCGATGATCATAAATTTCGAGATGATTGAGTTTTGTTTACCAATGTTCCATGATACGGAAGACATCTGCGCGTAATGTGAGAAAAAATACAAATGTATTGAGTCAAATGTTTTAGAGGGGAAAAATTTGAAACAGCTGTTGCCATGGTGACGCCCTATGACACCTCACTTTAATCTATTTGTATGTACCCCATTCTCCATCCAAGATGCATGTCCAGAAATGCTACACAATAATTATAAAGTTCGACCTTTAATTAAGCCACAACGAAATTCATTCCCATGGTCAATTAAGATTTCAGACTGCTAGTACATGTATTTAAAATCGCCTTTTATTTTAAAGTAATTTACATTGTATCAGTGTCGCTTAAACATAGTTTTGTCCTATCAGGACTCAAAATGAAACAAATCCATGCCGACATTCAATTATCTCCCTACTATACATACTATATACTACTATAGTATTAGTCTATTAAGCCAGCACGTGTTGTAAATTCAGGATATGCAGGCCAATAATTATATAGGTATATAATAATTATAATAGTATAAACAAACCTTGTGATCAACCACGTACAGTTCCATGTCCTCAAATACGATCAAATCACAACGATCACAAGACAGCATCATGCTTGCAGCTGTTTGCTAATAATAATCTAAACATAATCGATTTATTATATGACTTGATTGATTGCGGTTTGGCAAAGAGAGAAATTAATATATTAAGGCCAATAATGTCACGAGGTGAGCTCAATAATCGGTTTCGCAGCCGAAAATAGCTAATAAATACTCTGCTTTAATGTTTTAAATCAGCTTCTAGCTATAATATATAGGATATGGCCTATGATATCATATCATATTATCATATTATATCGTTGGTTAGTGTTATCTGCTTATAATTTAAAGGTGCTTTTCGTGACTTGCGTAAACTTGCGTTATGATTCAGACGTATCGTAGCTAGGTACATGGTATGCTTCGCAGGCAGTGATTTCCTCCCTCGCCTACGTTCTATAGTTGTCACATAATTTTGTAGTACTGTAGTAACTAGATTGCACGCGGATTAGGGATGATCTGTCGGTGGCATCTATAAGAAACCACAACGGAGTAAAAATATACTACTGTTACATCACACACATGAATTATGATTGAATCGGTTAATACGTACGAGGGCTGATCGAAGAGTTGTCCGGCTAACAGTAGAACTCAGAACACGTTAACCCCTCAAAAAGCTAAAATTTTGCCTGAATATAGAAGTAATTATAACAATTTATGAGGCATCCTCCATGGCACACGTATATACCTCCCATGTCAACAAAATAATCATAGGAAAAACAGTGCTCAATTAATCCATTAACTAAATTGTGCAAGTTATTTCGGAGATCAGATGTTCACTTGATACGAGAAGTCAAAAACATAAATCTGGTCAATCCTATTTGTAGCAGTTTGCTACATCAAAATGTATTCAATACCAGTGACCCTGCGAAACAGTTTTTACTTATAGTACAATGAATTATCGGAACTTTTGCATTGTGCTTTACTTTCTGAGTTAGTCCGATACTTTTTATTTTATTTATTAATTATTCTTTGAACAGCCTCCATATGATCAAGCACCGCTGATGATTAAAATTAAAGTACTTGTGCATATACTGCGATTATTACTATTCCATTGAAGATAATTACGGAATTACCATGTCCTATTAAAGCCACTATCTGGAACGGCGTAGAACGCACAATTAAACAAACACACCTCTTCGTGAAATTACATGTATATGACCATATGCATGTGTATGGTACTACATGTACTACTGTATATACATACCAGAATTAGAACAGAAATGAACAAACACGAAATTGTAGCTTAAATAAACTTGCAATACACTTGAATTGCGTACATAATGAATTCAGCCATGAGTGTAGTATACATGAGATAGACAACTTCTTATTTTCAAATTCAACGATTCAAGATCGCAAAATCAAGTTCTACCACTGTTCCCCACGTCTTCCTTGATTCGAATGCTTGCCTTGACCTTGGCTCTGTCCGTGTCCTTGACCGCGACCTTGGCCTTGACCGCCATGGTTTCCTTGGTCACCATAGTAACCCTGGTTTCCTCCTCGGTACTTTTGCTTGTTGTTGTCGTTGCCTCCGAACCCCACCTCTTCCAGTACTTCGTCCTTGAACTCAGAGGCATGAGTCTGGGCCTTCGTTGCAGCGCAACCCATTGTGTTCTAATCATGATAGAAATTAAGAACCTATGAAAAATCAATAAAATCGAACAATGCACTTTAAAAATGTGCTTAAAATTGCGATCTTACCATAAAATAGTCACATTCAGAAAAACATTACTTCGACAAAGAACATGACGATATAGTCTCTAATTTCACCGTATCCGATTTGCAGGCATTTTTGAATATCACAAACTCTTTAATGCCAAATAATCGGCCTGTTTTGGTAAATATATATTGTCCATTCCGGTGGGTCACATATACATTGCACTCACCAGAGGAATTGAAATCTTTCTCAAAATCAAGCAGTCTCTCTTAATTCTTCCGCAGAAGTGAACGTTGTTGAGGAACTCACAAATAAACAGTATTCTGTTTATTTACCCTGTTTGTTTGCAAAAGGTTCGTGAATAAAATGGTGCCTATATCTGCGCAATTGATCAGACGTTGCTTGATTATACATGCATATTATCAAACACATGTCCAAATGTGAACGTTATATTATATAACTTTTAAAATGTGGTATACACGTATAATAATATACCTGTTGGACCCAATATCAAAACGAATTTATCATATCATTCCACACGAAGGGAATAATTACAGCATTGTTCATTCTAGAGCTGCCCTCGATACGGCCAACCGTGCATTGACTCGGGTGATGAAACTTGCCAGGTGCCAAACTAGCGCATTCATAAATTACACTAGCTAGCCTTTACACTTGTACAGATAATTTTGTTCAATGGTGCGCGCTGCTCTTTTATGGAATGCTGGAATGGCTTTACAAGGTGTGCCGCGTCTTTCTCTTCCATCGGCCCGTTCTCCTTTGAATACAATTGACTGTTTTGCATTGTGAATAGGCTTATTGTGAGCGGCACCATTTTGCCAATTGTTTTGCACTTCTCGGTGACCTAAAGACCCATCCTTATCCACCAACCAACTTATGCATTACTTCGACACCAGTGCTCATCCCTGCACTGCCTGTCATCTCCATGTTGCTTCTGACCGTGCAATGAACACCAACATTCTGATTATTCACATTCTATAGCGCCATGTTACACAATCATGTACTAATAGTATAATATCATGGTGTCTCCACACGCGTACAATGATGATGCATTCGACAACGAGACTACAGGGATACAGTTTGAGAGACTGGAAGACAATTATAAATATTGAATTTATTCATCGCAGAATGCGGACCATGCCGATTACATGACGTAAATGTAAACAGCATCAAAGAGGTTTCCGAACACGTACGTAAATATGGCCAACGCTTGACTTAATTCAGGAATGACATCATCATTTTTTGCCCTTCCTTTGTTTTCCTTGGTTTTGCCTTTTATTATTCTCCAATTTCCCTTCACCGGAAGTTGGTCTCTGTTTCTTCGCTGCTTCCGGTTTTCCTTTCTGATGTTCTTTCTTGTCTTTTGCGTCAGTTTTGGACTGATTCTCTTCATCGTTGTGATCCTCTGGGTTAGAGACAGAGGACGGAGAGCAACCCATGGTCAACTCGATCGAATGCTTTGTGGCGGTCTGTAGTCTAATCCTACAGAGAAATATCATACGATGTTGATAATATTGATTAAATACATGTAATTAATTAATTACATGTAAAATTGTAAAATAATTTATAATTCCATGCAGATAACCTCAAAGATTTCATCAAATTATGATTCTGCCATGCGTCTCCAGAATCAGCCAACACACGGTAAATTAAAGGGAGGGAGAACTGGTTAAAAATTGACTTTGAGTCGTTATTTGATGCACCATAAATGATTCCTATGCCTGGCCCACACAAGGAATATCATCGCTAACGATTTTGCGGGCGATATATTGCTAACTAGGCGTGACGTCAGCAGCTGTGATGAAACACCGAGTTCCCCATCTGTTACAATGGGCCTCGTCATATCAGCGTGTCCTGCGACTAAACCCTTGGATATTTTTTTATTTTCTTTTCGGAAATAGATAGAATAATCATTTTGCCACCAGTCAGGCTTGAAATTTTTTTTTTTTTTCGCTATTTTTCTTATTTTAACAAGCGATTTTCTAGGACACCTACCATGTTTCTCATCCTGAAACAGTAAAAAGGTCAGCCAGAGTGCACCACGCATGCGCTTTCGTTTCGTAAACAACAAAAATGTCCTTTTATGGCGAAGATGCTCTGCTCTGATTGGCTGAAATCGATAGCTTCACGAGGGGAACGGAACCAATCAGCCATCAGCCAAACCAAGCCATCAGCTGACGTTTGCCTCCTATACTTCGCAATGGAAGCCATTCTCCCATAGGCGCAATGCTAACCCCGATATTCGGAATGCATTATTTCCTTACGCTTGCATCCAGGCATGGTGTTTTTGGCACGGAATGCTATCAATTGGTGCTATGAGTCTATAGAACATCACTTAAAATTTAGTTCCCCATCCCTTTAAGAGTTAAAGTTATAAATAAATGCTGCAAGCATGCATGCATGCATGCATGCATGCATATATGCATGCATATATATATATATATATATATATATATATATATATATATATATTATATATATATATATAAATATGTATATTATATATATAGTATGTAAAGTGTAAACACTCACGCAGTATATATAGCATTTAATTTATGAGTATACATATAAACTTGTCTCCCACTCACCTCACCCGAGATCGTCCGTCCGATGTCTGTGCAAATCCTTGTTTGATCTTGCCGTTTCCAGGTAGCAGCATCGCAATGCAACATTGGTGTTCATTGAAGCGAGAAACCTGTGCAAAGAGCTCGCGATCCGATGTAATGGCTCCAATCAGCCTGATTGCCGGCGATAAGGGTGTGCGCACGTGCAGTTTCAACAACGATTGACAGTCTATGGCTGCATGTGTATTGTGCCGTCGATATTGTCGTAAAGTCAGAAATTTTGATTGGTGGGACAATAAGAATAAAGCATGAATCGATCCAAATAGTAGAGACATGCAGATTAAAATGAGAGATTTCTATTAGATTTCAAGAGGGTGACATGATTCGTGTGGTGAATTGAAGAACTTAATCCAGCCACTTGAAGCGTATTGATTTCATATCATGCACATGTCATAACATGATTGAATCACTTATATCTAATTGTTCTCGACACGGTGCGTTAATCGGGATTATATTCATTTGATAAACAAGGACGCTCTTACATAATAATTAGAATCGTAATAAGATCACAGAGGGAATTAACCCAACTGTTGAACATTTATACAGAGAGAATTAATGAATTTACAATTGTACATCGTACAAGAGTAATTCGTACTCCAACCTCTGTCTGTACGAGGGCGGCTCACTTGAAGCAATATGTTGTTTGGGACATAATAGTAATTGCTGCGAATTCCTGTCGAGAATTTCATGAGCTGCTCATTTTGCGAGTGGAATCATAACGTAATCACAGTCGAGCGCTCACCATTGCGCATTCATAACGCACATGCGCGTGGCACACCATTCCGCCCAATCGGCGAATCGGACGCCCCGAGGCAAGTTGGCACTTTCTCTGCAATCGACTCAACAGAGAGAGCGCCTGACGACTTTGATGGACGTCGTTTTGTGGGTGTCCCTGAGGGCTTGTCTCTTCCTCACAAGTGTTTGCAGCGTTTCTCGCAGCACCCATTAGCAGATCAATGATTGCCTTTGACGGTGTGACAATCTGAGAATCTGTTAGACAACCTTCTGCATTGTGCGCAAAAGATGGAAGCGGCGAGCGACTCAGGCGACGAATTGGTTGGATCGGTGGACATCAGCCTCGAGTACGATGACTACCCGCTGGATCTGATATCTCCACTTGCTGAGGAAACAACAGATCACTATGGCAACGGTCATGATTACGTCATATCCGATGGGTATGATCTCTACACTAGTGATGCCTACCTACAAACTGGAATAACAAAAAGGGATGATGGCGTATCGCCTGTTAAGATCTGGGAATCGCGAAATGGAAGGGAAATATTGCCAAAGCCTCAACAGAACGGGAGGGCGTCGTTTTCCCCGGAAGATCCCGGGGATGGTGATACACAGGAGAATGAGAAATGTGGTAAGCCGGAAGAGAACTGCTCAGCGGTGGTCAAGCGTTGGTGCAGGGTGTTCCTGACCGAGTACCATCCGATGCCAGAGAAGGATACGATCAAAGACAGGTTGATATACGGTTTAAGGCTTCCGCCCCATGGAGTGTGTGCTCGCTTTCTCACCAGTGTTGCAACTCTTGCAATGTTGTGGTTGGTGGCCTGGATCTTTTCAAAGGACTCTTCACTTCCTGGAGGAGCTCTGTTTTCTCTTTTTGTCATCGTTTGTGGCGGACAGCTGGTTGGAGCTGTTCTGGAATGCCTCCGGATCCCAGGATTTGTTGGTAAGTAGTAAAGTTAATCCTCTCAATATATTCACAATGATCGTGGGGCTATGGTTTGGGTACTTATTAGCATATATTTAACATGATATAGTCATATATCTTATATCTGAATATTACCGTCGATTTGTAAAAGCAAAGGAAATATTCAACTATATCGCGTGACACCAGACTGCTAATTCGGCGTCAGATCAGATCAATCGTGTATTCAATGACCATTTCGGCAACAATCAACATCTCAGCAACCATACTCAATACTTGAATATGTCGAGCATGATGAATCACAGAGTGACAATATGCGACAGAACATGATGAATAAGTGGGTCATAAAGATGGTGGTGTTTTGAATAATGAAAACGCGAAGCATAAAATGAATTAATCAGGCCGATTGCACGGCTTATGGGTACAGCCTCTTTTCTGTGCATGATATATCTTTGCAGGAATGGTTCTTCTTGGTGTTCTCTGCAGAAATGTTCCGGTTCTTAATCGAATCCTCATTCTTCCGCTTCACTATTTATTAACGCATTTCATACGGTGAGTTAAATTGATCAGATGTAGAGGCACACCTGACATTACTATAAACGAGACACCGACTGAAGTTTGATAACTTCATAAAACATAGTACAATAATTTTTTAGCATGATCGATTTTATGATTATCTGCAATTTTGCTTTCGGCGTATTGCATGGGGAAGAAGAACATTACACCTTTTCAAGAAAAGGGTGGAATGGAGCAAGGAATTGCTCAACGTTGAATTTCTCCGTAGACAACTACATGTATAGAATACGCAAGTATTGTGTATTCATTCATTTACCAATCATATTAGTCCTAAACTCCTAATTGAATTTGTCCATTACCACTGGAGGCGGTGTCCATCGGGAGATCAACACGATAGGTCGCTTTACGTAATTTCTTTTTGCATTCCGCATCGATTTATTAGATAAAGATGAATCTTAATCAGATGGCTGAGGTCAGTGCATGCAATGGATTAAAATTGAGAATTCTAGCATGCTTATATTGGGATTATATCTTTCTACTTTCTGAGCAAACGGAATTACATATCTTTAAACGTGAGACAGTTCAATCGAAAACAGGTGCACTCTTTAACTCATCAATACGAACGCTTTGCATTGTATCGATGCCTCAATTAGACCAGGTGCTTACAACG
Source organism: Capitella teleta (assembly GCA_000328365.1). Classification (NCBI taxonomy): domain Eukaryota; kingdom Metazoa; phylum Annelida; class Polychaeta; family Capitellidae; genus Capitella; species Capitella teleta. Next base: position 650,093 of record KB298217.1, on the reverse strand, counting down.
GATGTAGCGTCTCGCCTTTGTTGTTTACCGAATCCTTTTCCCAATCGACATTCATTCCGCATCGATCGGCGTAATCTGCTGTAATATAGACCTCACATCCATCACCCGGAACACAGCACCCGATGACTGTTGATAGAAGGTCCTCATAGGACGCCATCCTGGGTACCTCTGTTATGCCTCATTTATCCTTCGTATGCAGACGAGATCCACACCCCTTCCATTCCCCTTGCATAGCTGTGTGATTCTAACCCAAGGTGTTGCCTTTGTCTCCTATGCAGATACGCAATTTGGTGAATCTATGTGTTGATTCGTTCACCTGTGACCTGTCTATAGACCTTACATTGTTTCGTTCAGGTTTGTGATTGAGTAGCCACCTTTGACGTTTATGAGCGATTCGTCATAAAGTTACCTATTTCTACGTACGTGGCTCACATTTGAGAATGGTTCATCTAATATGCGATAGTTCTCTCTGAGAAACTGTTACGTAAATGACCTCCATAAAGCAGCTGGAATAAGGAGAACATTAAGAAATATCTGACAAACGACCATCAGTCGATGTACTAAGGACCTTTCCGAATTTCACCCTTCTGAGCGGGGCGGGGGGGGGGAGGGAGAACAAAAAGGAACAACAAATAAGTAAGAAGATATGTTGAAAGAATGAACGTACACCTGACAAATTTGTTATAACTTTACTGTTACATTTTATTTGTGAGAGAATCGTTTCCCGAATTTAAACATCGCTCTGGTGCAGCTCATATAATTTGAATGTCCTGGAATGTTTGTTTTAGTGTTCTTGAATGTTGTTGGGTTTTTTTGGAGTTTTTTTCTGTGGCAAATCGGAAGGCGATTACAGCAGCAAACGCCCGAGGCTTCAGCGCAGATGACGACATCCTTAAGAGGGTGGGGAGGGGCTGGGAGTTCTCGGATGAGCTCCCATTTTTGCCCCCTCGTAACACGCGGCTGTGGCGTACAATATGCATACAGCGAATGCAGTGTTATGATGCACCGAAGAGGCAATTGACAGTGTTTTCCCAATTCGCTTTTATGGACATCATAACTTTTAATAATAATATTAATAATAATATATTTATTGCATGTTGTGATTACTTATGAATGGTACTAAATGTGCATGGAAATGTTAACATAGCATCAGTGTGTCAAAGCGCGGTCAAGTATTTAGTACCTGTAATTAGTATCCACTAAGGAAGTAAACGAAGCCACCATAATGGAGCTCCTCCGAAGGGACTAGAACCAGTAATCTCCAGTTAATGAAGCCTGCACCTTGTCCATTGAGAGAGAGGGGGGCACTGTGAAATGTCTCAATGGAAAACTTATTCAGACAACTTATTCAAGAAAATACTAAATTTTTAAGATAGCGATGCGCATAGAGTGTACATACTACGTTATACCTCAACATTGTGTGTCTGTGGACCAGTCAGATGATCTCGTTGTCCATGTAGAATCACCTCAACCATCCATCAAACGAGTACGCTAATTGTGCTAATGACCCATGACGCAATCCAACGTTAATTAAATATTAGATTAGATCACAATTAAGTATTTTTATAATTTGAATAATTGATTAATATATAATCGCTCATTGTGTGCCCCATTACCGCATAGATATAGTATTTCACATAGCCAAACATTCCATTAATCAGGTTAATTAAAACGTCATGCTATGTTATAATGTATTTGCTTGAATCTTCAATGCGTGAATTTCTTTTCTACTTGACATTATGATAGCTATAAACACGTTAGTGCAATGCTGCTGGATGGATATGTGGCTGAATGATTTTGAACGTGAATCTCATAATGCTTCAACAATGTATTAGTATTCAGATCGCATACACCAAACAGCCGATAAACTGAAGACGAAATCGTCGTTTTATTCAGGTCACTTGCCATCATAGTCTTCATCGCCAGAACAGCGTTCACTTTGAGTGGCACTCCACTGACTCGGAAGGGCGGCTGCACCATCGCCCTCCTGGCGTTCCTGCCCTGTCTCACGGAGGCAGTGACCGTGTCCATTTCGGCGCATCAGTGGCTGGGAACCTCATGGATGTGGGCGGTCTCCGTCGGGTGGGTTTCATATCATCTCATTTTGTATCTATTTCATCTTGTGAAGAATTGAAGAAAGATTCTTATTTTCTTAATTGACCGTTTCGCTCAGACTTTTATCATTGATAGATGACGAGAGGAAGAAAGAGGATCGATAAAATAATGACCAATATGTATGTATTTGTATGCACGGCACGGCCGTGTTGTTATTGTTATTTCTTCATAATTCACCATATTAAAATTTTAGCTATTTATCTTAGCAATTTCTATCATTTACTGATTAAATAACTTATTGTAGTAAAACTACTTGGTTTAATCAGGTCGATCCGTGCAATTCATAGCATCACTCAAAATTGATCGACTCAGTTTGACTGCGTTTTAGGCAAGTCTTACATGAAATGATGATAATCACACAGTCCATAAGCGTCTCTGGGTAACAATTGAAACATGTCCATAAACGATGTCATATTCCTCGGATCCTCCGGAACCAACACGGCATGACATGGCATCTCACATCGCTGACAATCTCATCAAGGACTTACACCCAGCGCGTATCCAAACATGGTGCGCAGGCGGATTACCATGCAGGACATGTCTCGTACTGTTGACCAACTTCTGCTGAATCAGTCCCCTTATGTCAACGCTCCACGAGAGCTTTCGGTGTCAAATTCGCTGCGTTGTGCTAGAATGTCGGAGGGGTTTTTTTTCCAGCTTGGTATTTGCCACTCTGGGCTCGCCTCTTCTCCTTCCTCAACTCAACCAACTGCTGTCTCAACATACGACGTCAGTTTTCACTCTTCTCTTGCGATCGGCCTACTGGGAGATGGCGGCTGTCTGGTTGGTCTACTCATTGCTGCTGGCGTGGACAGCATCTACTGGTGATAAACATTCGTGAGATGTACGCATAACATTTTCATGTATATAACATATTTAGATTCGCCCACAATCTGGCTTTTGTCAAAGGGATTTTTACAAGTCTTCATTGGTGCTCTAATCGGTGGAGTGGTTGGTGTACTGGGATGGTATCTGCCGCACCACAAGCAAGTACTGTCATCCATAGGCTGATTAGAGTACTCAGATCTGATTAAACATTCTCTTTTGCAGATCAATTCAGCATTCTACAGACTTCTTTTGACAAGCACCATTAGTCTTGTTTTCGTATTTGGAAGCCAGCAAGCGTCACTCCCCGGAAGCGGGGTGGCCGCGATTTTGGTCCTGTATTATGTACTTCCTGTGTCATGGCGGAAGGAAGGATGGCGCTGGTCAAAGGTGAGTCATAATAAGCTATAAATGGGAGTTCCCTTAAATCCTACACTCCCTCTAGAGTGTCATCCAGTGGCTTCTCACGTGGATGGTGTTTGTACTAGATCCATTGGTGCATGTTTTGCTTGGAGGGTGTCTTGTGCTGGAGGAATTGGGCCTCATTCCGGCCGGTAAGGAGTCAGTCACGACCTCATTGATCTGAGGCTTTTGTTCTTACCATTTCAGCACGCGCATGCGCTGTGGTGCTACTAGGAAACATGGTTCGCTTTGTCACAGCGTTTCTCAGTGTCAGCGGCAATGGGTTCACCTTGGGCGAGAGACTCTTCGCTAGCGTTGCGTGGATTGCCAAACCCGGATGGCAGGTGATGAACACGGGAAAGGGACTGTGAATGAAGGGCTAAATGGTGTATTTTTAGGTGCATATGACTTCGTACTTATTGACTTCATCAAGCGTTGACCCTTTGACAGAAGTGTACCAGCAGGTATACTAATAATTTATAAGTAACATCTACCATTAAGTTACCTGCCAAATCATGATTGATTGCTACCTTCCTCTTTCTATCAATTGAGTCTCCCACAAAACTCTCATCCTATACTCAACTGCACTTGAGGCAGAGGCACCACTATTGTCATTTGTAAATGCGCATGCTCCTGTGTATAACAAAGTTATAGGAATGGACTCAGTTTCTCTATTGGCTGATTTACCCACACGGTTATCAACGAATGAACATCGCATTCGAAATGGGAAATACTTGGCTTGTTCGATTTAGAACATGATGCTGAGAAATGCCTCCTTCCGTTTGTGGAACAACCGATATCATCTCCTTTAGTTCACCGATATCCAATGCGTTCATTACATTGCTGCAAGCGAATGGTTCGCTTGTTGCAATATGTTAATTTCGATACAAGATGAGCGGGAATCGATGCGGAGTCACGTGTCTCAGCGTTCTGTCTCTGTCGTATCTGAAAACATTTTTAATTTTGTGAATTATGCAAAAAGGACGAAATTCCCTCAAAGATATTTGCATAAAACAGCACCAGACGTGTCAAAGGACAGCTTCTGTCATCAATATTTAGTTTGTTGGACATTCTCGCAAGCGAATTGCATAATTAGTGCGTTTTGATTTTCTTTCCAGGTAGTTCTTTTGATGGTTCTGACCGTAATCATAACGGCTCCACTGAGCGCAATTCTGCCCAAAGTGACCGGAGAGCGCTTGCTCCCACGGAAGGCACCGGCATGCACCAGTGAACTCAGAGCACTTGACCCGGAAGGAAACTCCCAGAATGACGTCATTCGAGGCTTTCTTGATCACAAGCGGACAGTTGTGATGTTTGGTGAACGTGGCATGCGTGAAGTTGCTGTCGAAATGGAAACGGTCACGTGACGTAATCACGTTATGTAAATCCGTCGTAATTCAATGTGTTCATTACCTTTTCTGTGTAAGAAAAGGTGGGAGCAAATGTATAAAGCTTAAACAATATGGTGATCATATAATGGTTGACTGAAAGTTCAAATTCATGCAAAATGTTCATCGTCGATTAATAAAGAGAGATGCTTGCATGTAAACCTGTGTGTAGGGAGTTGTTTATAGTTCCCGAGGGTTAATGGGGTGTGTTGATTTTTCTGATTTTTTTTTTTTTTTTTTTTTTTTTTTTTTTTTTGCGTGTGAATTCAAAGGGATGCAAGGAATGAATACAGCATTGAAAACTATAAGCATTCAATTACTTATTTGTTTACGATAACTCTAATTAGAGTGATCGTAAACATAGTACGTCTGTTGCCCCTCGTTGCTCTGTATTGCAAGGTGTGTTTTTCTGCTGCGATCCATGTGATCGGAGCTGTGTCAATCAGCAGCGAATAAGACATAATCAATGCCAATTTCGTGCGTTCGACAAAAAATCCAATCATATAGCCGCCTAGCTCTCCGCACTGCATACAAGCTTTAAATAATCAATGGCTACGTGTATTGGATTATTGTTTGAGTTCTGGGGTGATGTCTCAAGGAACAAGATGATTAGTTTTGCTGTGGACATTGTTCTATTTCATCGAGGTTCCTCTCAACAATCCGAATAGTTTATGGTGTTTTGTTTTAGCTATCTGCAGCTTCAAAAAGCTTATTTAATGAGATAGAAAGAGAGTATCTTATCCCACTCCCTTGGGACTTACGGTGGGTGGTATGACGTCATAACCCCCACCCTAAGCCCTTGGGTACAAAAACATACTCTCGATGCACTTACAATTCAATATAAATGTTAAGCAAATCAACGATTTTGCTCCAATCTAACATACAGAACATTTTGAATAACTCATACACGATATATCAACATGAGTATTCTAACCAGAAAAAAAAAAAAAAAAAAAAAAAAAAAGAGAACAGAAAAATTAGCGGTAATATATGTGTACTTGTAGGTTGTAACGCACACTTTATAAAGTAAATGGAAATTATAGTGCATAAATATAATAATAATTACGCTATACACAGTACACATGAGAATAAGGGAACTTGTCTTAGAACAATCATCGACCTCATGTTGGCACATAAACTGACAAAAACATTGTGTTTTCATCTGCGTTTATTGTTAGCTTGAGGGAGAATTGGTCAATACGAACGTCTTGTACGTGGTACGTTTTTTAGACGTATAACACAAGAAATAAATAATTTATCGTTCTTTCCCGACTCGAGGCGACGAAGCCAATTCGTTTGGGTTGATTCGTTAGCATATCTGCCTTATTTGGCCTTTGAACAAATATATAATTATGCGAACCATGCCGGGTAAATTTTTATTTTGTGCTGGTATGATTAACTAGGTTGTATTCCGAGAAAATTTGGCATTAGTGTTGATCTTAAATTAGAAGCTGATGACATAAGCTTTCTGAATATTTTGGTTTAAATTTTTTGTCTAAAAATGTCTCAATTATTCCGTAGAACACGGTTATGTATTTTCAGAACACAGTGTAGAAAGTCTCATTTAAAAACAACTGAGCACTTTCACCGAATGTGCGGTTGCTATGGTAACGGCGGCATGTTGGAGGCAATGCAAGTTTACGCTGCAAAAATTAAAACTCGTGCACTTGAAAAAGCAAAATTAGATACAGAGTGGGCCAAAAGTAGTCTACTCCATATGTTAACGATTTCAATGTTATTGAATGCCGCTGCGTAAAGTGATATAAAACAAGTGGCAGCGCAAAAGCCACGTAACGATAAGATAAATAAATACTTGGTTTGGATAGTTTAACATGCATGCCATGCTGCTATTCCTATCATTACATTCCAATGTCATCGACGTTGATGCCACTTTATCTCAATCTCCCTGATAGCGAAACTGTTGCTGTGTGTTTAGCCATAAAAGAACTCTGCTATGTAATCAATGGTGATTATTTATGTCCTTTAGAGTGCAAGTCGGCTGTTATGTTGCTATGTGTTGCGCCTCGACAAGGCATAGGCTAACTCAGTCATTATAATTTATTTATTTTTCTTAACTATTTCCTTGTTCTGTTTTTCTTGTTCTTTCATATATCAAAAATTGCAAAAGATTATTTGCGAATAAAATGCTATGTATTAACAGAGTGCACTCAACAGTCCGCGATATTTCTATTTTGGAGGCAAACAGGGCCCCGGACCATGGATAAGCTTCATTGAACGCATAAATAAGGCATCGCTCTCGTACTATTCTTTTGCATGAGGGTGCTATTTTTGTGACAGTAGCACTAATGATTACCTCCTAAAATCAAAACAAAGCATAGAGTTTCTCTTCGTGATCACACACCACTCATGTTTGAATGTTCCTTCCTGATTCAAAATAATCGCTATATTTGATTTATTTGCATAAATAAGCACAAAATAACTTAGTCAATGCATACCAGGTTAGTTACTGTTTGGAATAATTGATACATTTTAGCTAATTTTATAGTTTTGCTTTTAACATGGAGTAGATTTACTACTTTTGGCCCTAGGAAATTTTCTGCATTATGTACATCGTGTAAATGTAATAAAATGATACACAATTGCTCTTTCTGATTTTGTAAATGTTGCAGCTTCAATGACTCGATTCATGAAGCATCGAGAGTAAGAGCCAGATATCACCAGAGTAGAAAAGGCGCACGCCATAATTCATTTAGAGCAGTTAACACTGTTAAGGAGAACACTGATGCGTTTTCCTAATGCGGTATTCGAAGAAAATCGTTTAGTGGAGGAAGCTAAAGTTTACACGTGAGTCGAACCAGATAAGAACAATAGCAAGAGAGAAGAGGGCATGGCCTCCTGTTGTCCTGCCAACGACAATCGATAGAACAGAAAAAGCGTCATAAAACATCCGCTTATACTGGAATAACACCTGCATCGATCAGCGCTTGCAGAATCTACAGGAGCCATTTACATCATACACATGGATTCACTTTGTTCCACTACTGGTATTTGATATAATATGTATGGCGGAATCCGTTTCAGAGGTAGATAGCGATGGAATTAATGGAGCCAACCACAAGATGTGTTCCACTGACGCAACATGGCAATTGACATGAGGTATTGCAGCGTTGCATGAAAAGTGGTCCCCCGTGGCTTATAATTTAAACGTGCTTGCCTTTAAAGGGACCCTTTGTCCTTGGGTGGGTCCCGACGGATCATAAGTCCTTAGCTGTTTTAGCCTTATGATTCCCATAAAAGGATAAATGCTGCACGCTATTTCTAATTTTCTACATTACAATGTATGTATGTATATGTATGACATCCGATCACTCAGAAGAAAAAAATATCAAATCGATTTCATCTGATAATTATGCTGTCACTGATGACTCATTATCAGTTAATATGAACAGACTCAAGACAGATAGCAGGTATCAAATTATTGAAGATTGCAGAGATAACCGTTGCCTCTGCTTCGTCCGCTGCTTATGTGCTCATTCGAGAGTTATTATTGATTGAGTCGATCTTCTATTTGACCTTAGTTTGTCGGTTCATCTCTGCACCATCTTCTAATTAAGGTGTTCCTCATTCATCTGTAATCAACGACTGAACTCCAGAAGTAAGCATACTATGAGCATGTACCTGTCTAAATTAACCGTCCGAAGGGCACGTATCCACCCATGTGTCAGCCCCATTGTATTCATCATTATTTTGTAGATTGTTCATTTTACTGCCGTTCAGTTTTGGGGAGTTTTAGGGTTTCATTTTCTTCCTTTTTTTGAAAACCTTTTTGTGTTAACAACAAACCACAACAAATAACAACAAACGAGATGTGGGGAATGTTTTACAAAGGCCCAAAAAGAGGGTGACGAGAATACAGTGCAGCTGTCAAAGCCCGTTGTTAATCCTTATTACTGAAGGATTGTTTCAGTAGCCCCGGATGATCATTATCTAGATCGCAGCTTAAGATAATGCGCATGGCTTCAGTATGCTTGTGCTGCGGATGTACCCCTGAGGAGCCACAATAATTGCTCACTCGGCCAAAGTATCATCTGCATTCTAGGCAATGAACTGGGCATGTTGGCTAACATGCGTCCAATCACCATGGTCACACAGGTGTCAATCTGTGCTGAGCTGCATGAGTTCGACACTCACGGGAAATGTTGGCTCCGTTTGCAGCCAAATTGCCCATGTAAGAAAGCATTCGTTTATGCTGCTTATTTCTCAACGCAATTTCGTTTAAGGCATTCCGGTGCCAAGTGAGAAGAATTGCTGATCAGAATTAATCAAAAGTACAAGTGACAATTTCTCAGGGGTCATTATGTCTATAATATATTATTAAATGCTGTGTACAATGGGTTTTCACTTCTCAGTCGTTTGCAACCGATCCAACCCGGATGAAACAATCTTGCAATTCGGTTATGATGCACCTGAAAGTGAACTCGTGTAGCAAGGTGTGGTATGGTGGCTTGGACCAATTCTTTTGCGTCGAAGTCTGGTAATATTTGCTCAAATTAAAGTGGGGGGGGGGGCAGTTTATGACAGAGGACAGAGCAGAACCAATATATTTACCACTGTTATTATGCTCAAATATTGGTTGGGAATTACTCTCAAAGAATTAACCAGAATATTCTTAAGGGACCCCACCTCTACTAATATTGTGTAGTTTCACGCTATTTCTCCGAAGCATGGAGAAAGAACTCGGAGACAGAGATTTCGAAACTCTGACGTCACATCTTCACCCATATCCAAATTCGAATGTCTCAAATATAGCGCATTGAACGTTTTATCACGTTGTAACCCACGAAATTAGTTCCAATGCTTCACATAAAATACTATTTTGCATGCAGCATCCGTGCTAGCTAGCATGCATGGATAATTCCTTGTGAAATTACCATTATTGCACAAATATTAATCGAACTGGAACAAAATTCAAATTATTTACACCGCACCCTCCTTAACTTGTGTTTGGATAGATTAATAAATATTATACGCAAGCCCGCCGAGTGCGTTGTTTCAAGTACATACATAAATTGTTGCAGCGGCTCGATGAATTATGAAAGACCGTCGAAAAAGCTGATCGACACAGTAAAAAAAAAATCTATAATAATGTCTGAATGCGTAAGAATTGAAAACATGCATCCGGGACCTTGGACTTCGTGTAAATTGCAAAGTTCTCATTTATTTTGTGATAAGAATGACATCGCTTGTGCGTGATCCGAGAAGAGGCCCCTTGAAGCATAATTATTGCCCTGATCACCCTGTTCAGTTTATGAAAAGTTGAAAACAAACAGAGCGCGCAACTGTGTTTTAGAAACACAATGACGAGCGCCTTTCAGAATACACCCCTGTGGACCTAATATCATAAGTATGGCATCCAAGCTGACATTAACTAAATAATGATGTCCGTGTCGAGGCCGTGTCATAAATCAACCGGAATGTTATGTCGTGGTGACCTGATATGCCACAGTCACCCAAAGGTCGCAATTAAGCGGGCATGATAGCAGTGCGTCATTGTCACAATCAAGCGTCGGGGACGGACAAAATTCAGGTGTTAATGCATGTACTGGTATGTGCAAAGTATTTCCGGGTAAGACGTGCCGGGGGCAAATGAATTCTCAAGACAATGGTATACATGTACACAGTGAGAATGGTGCTTTTTTTTTCTGAGGAATTAAGTACGAAATGGTCCATTTGCACAGAAAAGGGTCTGCAATGTGAAAGCATAATCACATGGATGCGAAGGTCGGACCATTTGCAGTTCTACAGCTACAGCGAAGTTTTTTTATGACATTATGTTTGCGAATGAGACAGGTCATAACTTAAAATGATCGAATTCCGAATGCACTGAAATATGCGACAATTTAGGAGATCTGCAAAATTACAGAATGCAAAATTCGCACGATCATAGACTCCAAATGCAAAACTCAACCCGCATTATTTTTAAATCATCTAAAGATTCTCATTTAAGATTATAGATAAACAATATTCGGTATCGAAAGTCTAAATAGTACGCCCATATTCCCACACGCACAACAATTAGCTTCACAGGCAATTGTTATTCTGTGTTTATTCTATGTCACGTGATATGTTGCGTCTATATTCAGGGGCATAATTATTTCTTATGAGTAATGAAACTCGGGTCAAAACAGCATGAAGTGGGACTTCTTATCCTGAGTCTTATCTCCAGAGTTCACTCACTGCTTATTGAATCAGATTGCTGAGTATATCGACCGAGCCATACGCCGCTGCAGGAGAAACAGGAGGACAAGGATTTCTGTCTCTGTGTCTCGGTGGGTACTTGATGTTAATTTTGTTTTATTTTTATTAACCAATCCCTGCAACATAATGCAAGCCGTCTCTTTATAAGTGCCGTGGTCACTAGGAGCTATGGGAAATTATGAATATTGCGATTTCATTCGTATCACGTATTCACACAAAATTAATGTAGGTTGCTGATAATAATTAATGACCGTTACACACATGTAATAACTTAGATCCACGATGTCTCAATGGAAATTGCAATTACTCTGGATCGATGTGGGGTTCCATATCAAGAGATGCGATGTTTTTGAGTTCTATATGTGTGAATGATGCATCCAGAAGCTACCGTCGCCACGTAATAAAGTACCCAAATAAGGCTACAATTGTCTTCATCTGGTGTACTGACCCGCTGTTAACGTTGGGCGTTATCCCTGATGTCAATGTGATGTTGTTATCACCACAGATGGCTTGGTCTCATTCTGATGCATTCTTATAAAGATCAACACCAATGATCAACATCATATTGGCGGAATACATGTATACACCATAATTGATTTTTCTAACACAATTTAATAATTTCAAGGCATCATTTTATCATAGCAATAAAGAGACACGAAATTGACCGAGTGACACTTAAGTTAGCCATAAAAACAAAACAAGGTATCTGTTACAAGAATTGTTGTTGTAATTGAGCAAATTCGTTGGTTTGGTCAACAATTAATTGTTTTGTGATTGTATCGATTGTGCTCTAGAGCTTACGGTGTCAGGTGTGACGTCAGAGATCTCCCAAGCGAGTGGGTTAGGATATAAAAAAAAAATCATTCCATTTAATATGCTTCCCAAAGCCGCAGATGGCTTAGAAAATAAGATATACATGTGCTTGTCAACAAACCAAGGCCTGAAATTCCATTGTTCACTTGCGTTGACCTTAATTTTGAGTCATCGTCGTCGGCTCATCCAACACACCACCACATGACTCAACAACATGACATTTGTTGAAATGGAATCCTAAAATCACGATTGATTGAATTAAGCCTCATCACGAGGCGTCTCTGTAAATTGTGATTTCATCAACTAAATTGGTTACCTAACATCCAAATGGGTGCGAATTGATGCATCCTGTCAGTACCCAGCAGACAGCACTAGATCACGGCTGTGAGTGAGATGCATGAGTTGCAAATTAACGCTCATTATCGTCTAATTAGGCCTCTCCCGTGGTTTGTATTCGAAATTAGCTCCTCATTTGGTGGTCAGCACCTGACATCATGTTCATGAGGCCAGTGGACTCTGTGTCCAATGCACTTGACCAACAGACGAACATGGATTGCAATAGAAGGTTTTCGCGACTCCAGAATGTGTCTTGATGATGAGTTATCCAATCTATTTCGATCTTTTTCAGTCAACGTTTGAGGTGATTGATGTGTCTCCTTCCCATTGTAATGACGATTGATTTGGATGTGAAGGTTTCTGTTTCGTCGTGTCGAAAGCAGATCGATATTTTGCCTCCCTGATCGCGCAAATTCTCTTCTGTCTTGCTTCCCTTTCCCCCTTCGCTGATTGAGCGATAATTCGAGCGATCGTACAATGTGAACATTTAGATCAATACTTCTGGCGGTACGTGTATCAAAGATAGTGATCATAACTAAATTATTAATGCTATCACGTTTGAGACAAAGTTCAAGTTGACTCTCTCCTTGCTAAATATCGTGGTTTGTCTCAACAATAATTTTGATATATTTTTTGATCACTTAACCGGTCAACATTTCCTGAGTTTTCTATTGTGTCTCATTGCCATGGATACCAAGCTTTTATCAAAATTTAAGATGCAAAAACGTTTGGGTTATCGGAATTCGTATCCTTTGATTAGCCATTATAATGGTATAAAGTATATTTTACTAGTATGCATGTAATACGTGATCAATGTATTTATGTTTTGGGCATTCGAGTTTATGTAGGTTACATTTTATCAAGTCAAATCAACTACATAACTATGATAACTTCATAAGTCATATAGGTGACTGAATAAATTCCAAGTCAGTCGGATTTTCCACAGTGTATGTGACTCTATTTTTAGTTTGTTACGCTCATAATTTTTTACGATAATCATAAACTGCGACAGTCATTAATAAATTATAATTATATGACAATTTAATGAGATTTGATAATTTACCCCATAATTCAATGATTCTTTATTTTCAATGAAGTTATTCCAATAAAAAGTGGATATGATTCGGAATCATTTCAAGTAAAAAATTCTATTTGGAATCCGTTGCTTGCAATCCATAATTCCTTTTCCACCTGAACGCCTAATAGCCATTAAAGTGTATATATTATTAGTGCGATTGGTATTATAATTTAACTATTATCAGAACGATGCAAATCCTACTGTTATGCATTATTGTTCGTTGCTTTCAAGTACATGTTCTGAAGCTAGCTGCTGATTATACGAGGGTTGTTCGATAAATTGAATGGCCTAAAATTGAATGCGCAATACGTACTAGAGACGTGAAATGTGGATGCGCAATACGTACTAGAGACGTGAAATGTGGATGCGCAATACGTACTAGAGACGTGAAATGTGGATGCGCAATACGTACTAGAGACGTGAAATGTGGAGGTTAGATAGCACAACGTACTATTCATGAGATCACACATAGCTTTTTTTTATTTCCCTTGTATAATTAGTTTTAATTTGATTGAGTGCACGTATATCGTATATACTAGTGCTCTGTTCTGGGCCTCATTTGAACTTTTTGTAATATTTTCATCGAAATGTTACATACACATTTATTTTGTATTGCTTTGATGCGTTTATGAGGAAAATATTGGAGATATCCGAGGATGATTTATAGTCTAAAATCGATTTTGAATTAGCACGTAAATCGGGAGTTTCACGCATTTTGACGAAATTTCTGGGAAATTCAATGCATGCAATTTTCATCTGAAAAGTTAACCAAATTTCAACTTTCTGTGATAGCACGTTCTATGTTAGGCCGAGAACTTTTTGAACAACCCTCGTATTTGACCTCAAATACGACAAGACAAAGACAGGCCTCTCACTTATATAGTGGCAGATTTGGATAAACATTATTAAACATGTAGCGAAGTAAGGAATACACAAGATGAAAACATTCTTTATCCTAAGCTCATCAAGGTTGGGGGAAAGGATTTCCAATAAGCAGTTTGTCTACCAAGCGTCTGCGCTGAAGTGACCCCTATTCGCACCCTGTTCACTCAACAGTGACGTCCACGTTGATTGCATAAATTATCTTATGTCCGGTCGTATAAAAGGTCCTTGTGCAAGAGCAAACCTTTCTGTGGGGAGCTTGCATCAACATTCGATTGAGCCACGAAAGCATGTTTCTTACTTTTAACTCAAGGAAAGCATTTCACTACGATTCGAACACTGTGTAAGAAGACAGCTCGGTTACATTA
>KB298217.1:620438-634131 GCA_000328365.1 Capitella teleta | reverse complement strand
ATCGGGTACGTGCTCCTGGTGGTTGAGAACCCATGCAGGTTGTGTTGAAGCATTATTGCTGATTCGACTTCTGCAATATTTATAGGATATTACTCATTGTACACGATTACCGTCTGGCTATATCACTCATTGAATGCTACCCGGGTGAGGATAATTCTTTGACCCTAATATTAAAACGAATGGGGAGTATCCATTATTACCCCATGCACGAAGTCATATGCGGGTGGAATGTGCGGTACACGTGTGCCTGTGTATCGGCTACCGTTGACATAACCGGGATAGACAGACGTCTTTTCCTGTCTACTAACACAGATATATATAAGAAGTTACATGTGCCAGTATTTGCCCTTTCATGCTGGCCGTAAAGTAGTTAAGGGTAGCTCACATGTATTCCTTCAGAAAAATTAATGCTTACTTGTGTGATAGGTCAGGTGAGGTGAGCTATATAAATGATAGGCCTACTGAGTCTTGAGTCAGTTAACTTCAGCCTCATCTTCTCCATCTTGTGTATCAATCATGGTGAGTCAGCAATCCTTAATATTACCTGCATCCTCAGTAAAACCGGACGACATTGTTGAGTCAGAGTGACTACATACTCGGTCGATCTTAAAGGCGATATCAGACACCTGCTTTCTTCTCAATGGTATCGATTAAGTGGGGGAGAAAGCATGTTGTTAGCCTTGGCTACCATAGAGGGGAACCAACTCCCTCCCCGAAAAGGTCAAACGATCCGCTCGAGTAATCCAGCATCTGGCCAAGGCCGCGATCAATAGCGCGCACCCGTTAGCTGGTCGCGTATAGCCAACTCAGACTTTCCTTCTTTCAGGGTGGCTTTAACATCCTGCGGACGAAATTTCTGAGGACATTGAGTAGAGACTCCATCGAGTCAGGATACAAGGCACAATATGTTGGAATTGTGAGAGAAGCAAACAACATTGCCACCATGGACCGAATCAGAACTCTTGGACACAGGTAAGTCCATTGTAATCCATAGCTCTCTCTCTCTCTCTCTCTATCTATCTCTAATGTTATTGTAGATTGTTGTTGAGTTTAGGATGCCTAAATTTCATCAATCATATTCCCTTGGTAGATGAATTGCTTATCTTTGGTACCATATATTTATTATCAAATGCACGTGCGTCACATCGAATATTATGTTAATCGGTTTTATAATTGTGTAATAAATAATTGACATCATAATTTTGAATGTCATCACATGTATAGTGTAATTAATATAGTAATATATAATTATAATATAATATAATTATAATTATAAATAATTATAAATAATTATAAATATAATTATAATTATAAATATAATTATAAATATAATTATAATTATATAATTATATATAATTATAGTGTAAATAATCAATTGTGCTTTAACAGACCTCTTTTTGCTGTTGGTGCGATCAAGTAAAACATTGCCGGTATATCTAATTATTGTTAACCTACGCATTGTATTCCTAATTTGTGGCGTTCTGTTTTGTGGGTTAACGTGTTAACCTGTATTGCATCGCTCAAAGCCATAGCAAATATAATAAAGGGTCGGAATGCCATATAACATTACCGTAATTCGATTATCATGTAATTTCTCCGCAAACACTGCTAATGATTTGAAGTCTTTGTCCGAATAGGTTTCTAAATTACCTTACTGATGTAAACATTTTTTATTTTTTTTATTGAACACAATCAATTTGTGCCATCTGTGCTCGGGCACATTATGAACAAATGACTTTCTTAGTTGACTGTTGCCACAGACTTGAATTTCGTCTAATACATTTATAATGACCACAGATTCAGAAATTCATCTGTGACTATCTTAAACTTAGCCATTGCAAATGTCCCTCTTGTACAGTCACTTATCTCCCTCACCCTCGCATTTTGGTTCCAAGTATCTGGTGGTTTTTTTATTACAGCAATGAAAAACGGTAGATCAAAGGCTTGATTATATTTTATTACGGGGCAACCAGTCGTAGCCAATCGAAGTCGTCCCTGGAGATTCATGCATGATGTATATGACATCCAACCGAAGTTTACTCCTTATTGTTAACTGAATTACACAAAATCTGATTTTCCGTGAAAGAGGAGCAATTAATAGGATAAAACTTAAAACGATGCATGTGGCGACTGGCTATCCTGCATATGCTGATGTATGTAGATGCATACAGTATGCAATGGTTGGTTATCAATAGCAGCAGTTATATTCCACCTTGGGAGTATATATTATTTTCTCTCATTATAGGAACATTAATTAACATGTGCGCACGTGAAAGGGCAATTTGTGCATATGTACACCATAATTATATTGATAGTATACTAGATATTGTACACCATAAGGGCTGTGTCACAGTGTGTAAATTGACAGTCACCAGCAGGCAGCAACTAACATAAAAAAAAATACATAATTTCCGTCATTTATTTTTCATTAGTACTGTATCCATCGGTACTTTCTATGCTTTATTCGCGAAATCTGTTTTATCACAAGCATTGCAGGATTTCGCGAGGGTCAGTATTGATTAGCACAATGGCCTGCATATATTGTCGCGCACGTCTTTCTTGGGCGGCCATCGACCATAGGTGCGAATGGACGCAAAGAGAAGATACGCTCACGAAAGAAGTTTTATTGATCTGCCTGAATAACGCCGATCGACCATGGCCTGCAGTTGCTTCATCACATCGTCATTGGTGTAGCGAATGTGCGCCTCCACAGAGTCTCAAATATTGAATGAATGCGCACCACCTGCACTTGTAGTACAATTCATACAATGGCCATGAGCAATAATTCTTCCTTATTTGGACCAGAGTCGTCATTTCCGGGCGCTGTGTGGCTGCTTTTGTGAGGGCAACATTTGCTTGGGTTTTGTTTTTGTTTATTGCATTTGATGCGTCATTTATTTCGATTGAGCCTATCCATAATGAAGATATCGAAGTCGAAGTTTTATCACTTGATACTAAAATAGACTTCATTTGAATTGGAGTGTTCTATTCGCTGCATGTTTGACTTAATTATGTATTCGCGTGGAGTGTGTGCAGACAAGATAAGAGTGCGCGTGCGTGGATTTTAAATAAATTTACCTTAACTTTCGTTGAATATGAAATCAATATTTGTCCATATCTCAATGAATACCATCGAACCTAGTCGACCTCCCCTGGTATAACATTGTTTTACGTACGCTATCCTTACTGGGCCATAGACAAGTGTGATATAAACATTCAGTATTCGTAGATGAATATCATGAACTTGCAGATAATACCATGAACTTGCAGATAAGGCCTGAGGGGGTGCTTGAGAACGGGAGGTGTGAGAGGTTCTTTTAGTTCAAAAGCAAAATAAAAGTGTACTCCATGGCAAAATCTGCTGAACCAGTTGTTGCTAAGACAAACATAAATACATCGGTTTTTTGGGGGTTTTTTTTGGGTTTTTTGGGGGGGGGGGTTATTCATAGACCTACTGCTTGTAAATACTTTTCTTATTTACATTCGTCTGCTCATGCAATGAGTCTCTTCTTAGCATTTGTCTTCAGCTGCAAGAAATAAGTTCCTTGTTATTTTGTTTATTGTGTCAAGATACGGCGACGGACTTCTGAGTAATTTTCCGAAATTTTCCTCAGAAACGCGTCAAAGCAATAGAAAATATATGAATTTGTAACATCTTGATAACATTATTAAAAAAGGGTTAACTGTGGTCCGAAGAGAGCACTTGTACTGGCCCATTGGTGTGTTCCCTCTGGTAATTAAAGTTGTACCAAAGTCATTAAATCCAAAGTAGGTCTAACGGTAAATGTGCAACCTCTCACTTTATTGTTACATTACTCTATTTGTAGTTTTAATTGTTTATTCTTCATCCGCCTCCCATGCGCAACCCCCGTGTTACCTCAATTTAATGAGGTTATAATTCCCTTCAATTCTCATAACGACAAAACCAATAGACACACAGTTTACTAATAGATGCTGAGAGAGTGTCATGAGAGGCTAACAAATACAACTCTTTGCACCCGAAATGAGGCTTGACAGTGATATCAATACAAGTGCAAATAGTAGTTTGATATGGAAAAACACAGCTACTTTTGATCGTGTGAATGCATGTAGTTGTTTTACCCATAACTACCCAATTTCATCTGACACTGAGAGTTCTGTATTAGATCGAGAACTTTTCGAACTACCCTCGCAGTAATGAACAATTCTTATGTGGATTAAAAGAATCTTATTTCCCGCTGCGTACAATTTAATGCACTTTGGCACTGCTATTTATAATCTAATTTTGTATGTCTGAATTTCAGCATTGGTCTGAAACGTTACCTGTTGGCTGTGGCGTTGGTGGTGATGTTGGTGTACATCATTGGCGCTGCCATCCACCCTTCCAGAGGAGGTGCGGTCATCAACATCCTCAACACTGTGGCCGTATCGCAGCCCTCCGAGTGCCACCCCGAAAGCAACTTCAACATGACAAAAGCGATGCTGAAACGCGCCACGGCCATCAAACCCGGAGAGGGCTTCGTCGTACCAAACGTCGTGCATTACGTGTGGTACGCGGACAAACCAGCAAAGTTCAAATTCTTCCACATGCTCTCAATGCTCAGCGCAGAGAAATTCTTGAAGCCTGACGCGATATACTTCCACACGAATCTTGAGCCAATTGGCGAGTACTGGGAACAAGCGAAGAAGAAACTCACGACGCTGAAGATAATGCACAGGACACCCACGACGTGCCTCTTCGATGAACCCATCAAGAACCCAGTGTGGGGAACATCACAAAGCAACGTTGATCGCCTCGTCGTCCTCATGGAGTATGGGGGCATCTATCTGGATCTGGACGTGCTCATTGTCAAATCCTTTGATCCCCTTCGTAAATATCCATGTACGGTTGGGTTGGAAAACCCGGAGAGGGTGTGTGGTGGCATCATCGTATGTGCAGCGGATAGTCTATTCTTGAACTTGTGGATGGAGCATTATATCTTCGATTACAAAATCTGGACCTGGGCTTATAATTCTGGCCTTGTGCCAACACACCTGGCGCGTCGCTATCCCGACCTCATTCACATTGAACCGTCGTCTCTTGCGCAGCCGAATGGGGATGAAATCGAGAAGATTTGGGGCGAGCAAGCGTTCGACTGGAGTGGCAACTACGCTTTGCATCTACTGTGGCGAATGTGGAAGACGAATAAGTTATTCATGGCCCAGGAACCAGACGAGAACTATATCCAGGAGCACAATAGTGCGTTCAGTGAAGTGGCCAGGCGGATTTTGTACTACTGAGTCCTAAACACATTAGCTGAATCTCATTCGTCGCTCAGGCGCAAGGGCTCGTCCCAGCTAGCTAGCAGGCAGATATTAGGGTAAACCGGCCCCGAATTGAATGAACCCAAACGTACCTGGTATTAGCATAGTGAACTTATCCCCCCGCGAAGCCTCTCTGTGAACGGAATGAATTCCTTCTGTGACTCAAAGCTAAAAACCAAAACCATTTTGAACTAATATCATTGGCTTGTTGATCATGATATAATTATAACCTATGCATGTAATGTACATGTAATATTAATAGTTATGAAGTTCATATTTAATAACACGATCATACTGCCGATCAGTTCTAGTCTCGAATATAATTATTTAATCCAAAAAAAAAATGTCTGTGATAATTAAAATTTTGAACACAATATGTATTTTACACGCATAAGTACATTTATGTTCCATCCTAAGCTAAGATGCTAATAGACGTGAAAGTGCGTTATGATTACTCTGGTGATTGAATATGTGGAGTGCGTTATGATTTCAAGTTTTTCAGTCTTGTCTTTATTCAGTTTATTGAATATGTGCGTTTATATGAGTTTCACAATGCAATCAAAAATTGGCAGTTCTAATTAAACCCCAACTCCGAGCTCTTGTAATGTAATATTTAATTCCTGTTCTAGTTCGAGTAGAGCCACCTAATTGGCCAGCTTCAGTACCATTGGTGTGTGCTTGGTTGTGACAACCCTTATGCAAGATAAATCACAACGAAACAAAAGTCTAATATACTAGCAAAGACCTTATAATTATGACCATGTCTTTGATACTAGTAATGACATTTTATATCTTATTACAATTTTGTGATTTTCTAAAGGAAAGAAATAAATTACATGTTTATTTAACATTTTTGTTGGATTCATTCATTTTGAGGTCGGTAGGAAAAAAAACCTGAAAATCGGGCGTACAGTATGAAATGCAGCCCATTAACTTCTACGCTGTGCAGTAACTAATACTCTTGCAATTGGACCAAAAACAAGCAATATTTACCCTACACGTCATATTCACAAGGGATCGTCTGACGTCATATTTCACAAGGGATCGTCTGTCACATGATGCTCCTAAAGATAGAACGTTTGATCGCGTTTAATGTTCACACAAGCAAAGTCTCTTGTATTCAGAGTGACGTGGGTTGCATATGGATTGAGGACGTTCTGGTAGATCGAGGAAATGTAAAGAAAAAAAATCAAAGAATTGATTGCTAAGTCAACGGATGAAATATCCACAGCGAATAATTTATTGCAAGTCATAAGTAAACAGTTGAAGAAGCATGAAATAAATCTCGTAAATAAATCTTGTGTACAAACAAATAGATACAAAAATCAAGATGCCAAGATTCAATTCGACTAACGACAAATTTCCACAGAGCAGAGGAAAATTAAGAGAACCTTCTTCAGTTCCTGGCAGAGGCGGCATTTCCCGGAGCGAGTGACATCTCCCCCCCTTGTCCACCCTCCCTGGGAGGGCTCTGCACAAAATAGGGTTTAAGAAACATTCCTTTGATGGAAGTATGATGTGTTTACCTTCACATGAATCTGATTAGTCCACATAGCTGATCGAAGAATTAAAGCCTGACAATGAAAATTATATGGCATTAAACCAAAATCAACTCAGAGAGAAATAAATGTTGTCTTTAATTTGACCTTACTGACCTTGCTTCTGCGCTGATAGTCGACACCCATTGCAACAGATTTCTCAAAAGTGCTGTTTCTTTGGTCATCGTTTTTCGCGTACAGAATCTGCGAGTAAAAAAAAAAAAAAGGTGAAACTAAAGAATCAACGAGGGTTACTTTGTTGTGCGAGTCGATCCTTGCATTGATCTGTCCGTCCAGGATGAGCAACATGAGCTCATCTTCGAGGGCGGAGACGGTCGTGTTGAATGCGCTCGCCATTCTGTTCATGTCAGCCGAAGCGTAAGGGCTGAAATACTGACAGAGAGCTCGGTTTCTGATCTGCGTGTACAGAGCAGAGACGTGGGGGGCCAGGTAGAGGTCAAGAAGCAGGTTGTCCTGAAATGGCACCACACAGCATGAGAGAACAGCGCTCGCTGGGTCAGCGAACCTTGATTTGATGCAGCAGCTTCAGGCAGGAAGCATATTTAGAATCGTAGAACTGGTGCAGAATATCACGCAACTGAGGCTCCAACTCCAGAAACAGTTTAAACGAGCTGAAATTAAAAAGCGGAAAAAGTAGAGTTAACGAGTGCAAAGAGAAAGAGCACCTGCTGGAAATGACGTGTTTCTGCAGTTCTTGACGATCGAATGAAGCCAGGGCACACAGAGCACCGTACATGGCAACATTGTTAGCAGAAATCAACTGAAATCATATAAAAAACATGCCTAACACAAACAGCTAAAGGCACTCACTTCAGGAAATTCGCAGTGGTCAAAGTTGGCCTGCAGGAAGTACTTGGCCGCTGATTTATACTTCTTGGTAGCCAGCTCGGCTAATCCAGCCGCGCACTTTAGCCGGGTCACCACAGCCTGGCCGCTGTCTTTATTCAACTGCTGTAAACAAATAAAAATAGAACAAGAAATAGAACCTCAAAGTGAAAAGAAATAGAACCGTAAAGTGAAATGAAATTCTTACTTCGGACACTTGTGGAGTACTCTCAGCTTTGTTCACATAACTGAGAACGTGTGACCAGTTCTGCAGGTAAACGCTCACCTACGCCAACAAGAGAGGAGCTCAGCTGTCAGTGCCATAATAAGCCCACATACCTTGATGACATTAAGACACATATTGACCACATGCTTAGCACTGGTGCAGTAGTCTCTGGCGCGTGAATAACACTTCAAAGCATTGCTCAAGTCGCCACAGTCTAAATAATGGTCACCCAGATCGTCATGGCCTCTCCTGTGAATGAATCACATCAGTCATAACCACAATCACAAGAGATGAGCAAATGATCAGTTTTTCCCAAATATATGAAGCCATTCATCTCAAACAAGAATTAAATAAGATCTGCTCTTTGACCTCTGACCTTATGCTCTCCTTAATTGAGTTGCTTTTGTAGTTCTTCAAATCGGTGTCCAATTTTTCTAATTTCAGAGCAGCTTTCTTGGCGGTTGATTCAATCCACTGTGTGTCCAACGAAGGCACGTTGTGTACTATGCCCACCAGGGTGTCCGGCAGAATGGATTGCCTGCTCAAAGGGAGAACAAGAAAAACAATAGAAAACATGCAAGCCATGCCAAATGCTCTCAAATAGTTAATTCGGCCAGTTTTGTGTTTTTAATGAAATCCTTGAGTTAAACCGTATGAATGAATAAATCAGAGCAGAGCCTTGAGAGGCAAATTGCTAAAGTAAGCTTACCCAGTGATAGCGTCCTGCAGCGACTTGTGGATTTCTTGGTACATGTTGGAATTGTACGTGGTCATGACATGTGACAGAGCCATTCTCAGTGCTTCCACCCGCAAAGGAGGACAATGCTCAGCCACAAACAATAACCGATGCAGCTTTGCCAAGCCTCTGTAGCTCCCAGCATAAGTCTCCAAGTCCTGGAATTACAAAAATTGTTTAAGGAGGATGTTGACGGTCTTTTTCATCATTTTTTTTTTTTCAAAATGAGGAGGAGAGATTTGGTATCAGAAGAAAAAAAGTCTGGTCGTGATCATTGCACTCACTAGATTAGTGTTCTCCACCAGGTGGTGTGCCACCTCCACGTTGTCATTCTCTTCCTGCACTCCGTCCACTTGCATGGGTTCAACAGGACACTGCGGGATAATTCACATAATGATCTCACTACCAATGCACCATGCTTGCCATATTCAGACATAACTCTTTTGAAATGAAATGTTTCAATAAATGCGGCTGATTTTTTGCTTCAAATGGACCAATTGATACATGCCTCCAGTCGTGACTGAAATTTTCAAGGAAAGCACTAAATTTGGCGTAAGTGCTGCTTGTAACCACTTCAAGGCAATGAATATCCTTACCTGGTCAGCCTGTTCTAATTAGCTCAATAGATACCTGGGAAGCCTCCAATTGTCACAGAGCATCAAATTGGTTTAAAACGTGCACACAATTTCAGCAATATATCTCTGATCAGGCACGACATTGCATGACATGGCAAGTTGGCCCATTGATGTTATGCATGCTCGCCACTGTTGTCGTAGTTTGATGCACTCAGAGATCCAAGACTCACTTGGAGTATACCCAAGACAAACAATAGAACCCTATTGTTGTCACCATTTGTTGTGACCCTCTGTAACTATTCATACTATCAGTATGGTTTTCTTATCATCTTTTTCATTCAGTTATTATTATAAAATGTATTACCTCCGCTGTCAGGGAAGGTTGTGTCTTCATGTGCGTTTGTACTTGTCTGCCTGACAATACATTGCAAAATGTATGGAAAAGGGAAGGACTTGGAAATTCGAAATGGCTTCGACATAACAATCAATTTTACTAATGAATGGAAGTTTGACATATATATTGAGAATTTGAGATTATAATAATAATAATAATAATAATAATAATAATAATAATAATAATAATAATAATAATTTGTTCACTTATATAGCGCAATAAGTTTCAATGTGCTTTATACTGCATTATACAGGGTTAACTATTGACTTGGTTCAAAGAAGCACTACACCCAACAGCCAGGCATGAAGGTCAGTTTACTCAGTTATTTAATGTTCTGAGTTAACCCCCAAGTGACCTGCTTTGGGTAGCTAGAGTGGTCTCAGAGCCAAAGGCTGAAAGAGCAAAACAACACTATGAAATACAAAATGCTGGACAATGTTGTTGCTATATTGAAGTTCAATTGTACATATTATAATATTATATGAAGCTATGTATTATATGTGGTTAAGCTAGAGCTGGGCAAATAGTGCTTCAACACGGATAACGGATATCCGTGTTACTAATATGAGTAATATCCGACGGATACGGATACGGACACGAATATTTATGCCCAAACATGGGAGCATGCACCTGCAGCGTAATGCCCCAGCACCTGGCACACGCTGTGAGCGGGAAAACCGCGCTCTACCTGCAGCAGTTAAAGACAAGCGACCTTGACCTACTGCTGTCACCCTTCTTGCTTCTTGTATATTTCTTTTATCAAAACGTTCAGAATGAGTTTCAAGAGGCATCGCGTATGCAGACAGCTCGCTTGCCTGTCGATTTCACAGAGGTGAATTCCTTATCAGTGCAGGCTATTTTAAGTATTTTTCCCCAACTTCACGAGTTGCAGATTATAAGCCAAAGACGGAACGACGGTAACGTGCACTTTGTGCTACAGTGTAGACTTTCAACAAACATGATTTGGAAATGTACAAACTTAGTAACTTCATGAGGCGCAAGTCAGTTCATAGCAATTATTGTTCTATAGAAAGTTTGAAATAATTCAAGTAGATCGCCAAGTCTATATTAACTGTTCAATTTCAAACATGGTTCAAGGTCGAGGAAGTGATAAAATTTAGTGCTGTTTGTGGTTCGCACGAAAACTGCAATTGACAAACCTGTCACATGTTGAAAAATAAGCACTAAAGGAGATAGTCAACAACGCATGGTTACGTGACTTTTTCGTGACTGAAGAGATTCAAGGGCATAGAATTGTGTTTATTTAAAACAAATTAGAATTAGCGCATTGTTGACATCCTGTAATCTTGCAATTGACATTGCTCAACTTCAGTGAGCAGCGTTTGTGTGCGGAATGGCTGTGCGCTATGCTCACTGTGCGCTCGAAACGAACACTTCAATTTTACACTATCCGTGTTCTAACTATCCGTGTTCAACACGGATAACGGATAATACTGTTCAACACACCGAATATCCGTGCTGTCACGGATATCGGACACGGATATCCGCCCAGCCCTAGACACAACAATCGGAAAGTGGAGGGAAACCTGTAATGTCACTATTTTCATTGCGGATCCAGTTTAAGTAGGTTTATGATACTGGTTTTGAGCAAAATTTAGTACCAGGGTCTACATGGTATGGCTTTGCAGACCCTGGTGCCTTCATAAATATAATTACAAGCTTGGAATTCTAGAAATCGTGGTTCGCGAACTGGAGTTTAACGCGTTTAGGTCTCGATGTAGTATGTCAGCTAGCCAATATGAATAAGATAATATGCGTATAACCGATAACTATGAGTATGACTATAAGTATAAGTTAGCTCCCAAAGGGTACGGTTTGGGGAGCTAAGTATAAGTATAATGGCTGTCATAATGGCTGTCTTATCAGACAGTCTCTAGCTGACATACTACAGCGAGCCCAATGGGTCTCGCTGTACGGTAAACGCATTAAACTCCAGTTCGCGAACCACGATTTCTAGAATTCCACGCTTGTAATTATATTTATGAAGGCACCAGCGTCTGCAGAGCCATACCAGGTAGACGCTGATACTAAATTTTGTTCGAAACCAGTACCATAAACCTACTTAAACTGGATCCGCAACGAAAAAAAGTGACTTTACAGGTTTCTCTCCGCTTTCCGATTGTTGTGTCACATGACCTGCTCCCCACGTGTTATAAATAAACCAGAGCACTGCGCCTGCGTAGTGCGAAGTAAACATACACGCATGCGCATACAATTTCCCGCGCGAAGCAGTTCAACATGCGGCCTATCTTCCCTTGCAGTTGCGCAAGTAATTTATACCGAGTCTTCACAAAGGAATACGTATTAATTAGTAATACGCAATATTTTGTGCATCACCAATCAGTATATGAAAATTGGTATTCATTTTCATTCGAAAGTCGTGAGAGAAGTTTGAAGAAAGTGAAGCATGTGCGCTTGTTTACAATGCAGTGCGCATGCGCTGAGTGACGTCACTCGCAAAATGGCGTTTGTTTACTTCTTCACGAAGTGATATTTTGTTGCGGGTTTTAATTAATGTAAGTTCGACATGATGGTACTGGCTCATATTGTTTTTTCTTGGAGCATAAATATACCATCTAACGTCTGGAGGGCTTAAACACAAGGATTTGTCGGATAATATGTCTATATTTATCATGCAATCGGCTGAGTGTGGAGCCTCGCTGCCAGTAGACGCAAAAAGAAGCGGTTTACCGTCGGGCGAGGTATACAATACAGACCTCGCCCGAGAATCTGTGCTAACAGTCACAGTCTTATGAGTGACAACTTGGAGAAGAACTACTGAATTTAAAAGCTCACAAATAATTCAACAAACATCATTTGTTTCAACCAGAAGAGAACATTTGTCAATTGTCGGCATTCTCACCTGAAATATCGGTGGTTGCGGCATTTTCTTATAACGAAAGCTCAGAATTATTGACTTCCGGAAATTTCAGATGTAATGCGAAATAAAAACATCACCAAAAAAAGGGCGAAAATCCACCTCACAGTGATGCGTTATCGGAATTAGTTGATGATAAGTTGAAGATCTTTTTCTATATACAAGAATCTCGGATCCGGTTAAATCTTACTCAATATCTTTACCATTGTATATTTATTTATACCAGAGATTATTATGATAGAGAATCTTTGGTTTATACTCGCCCACAAGGACAAGTTGCAAGCGAAGTGGGCCATGCAATGTTCAGCAAAGAATCAGATTAGCGCATACATCACAATTTGGATCCATGCAAGATTCAGGGTGGTTTTTTAATGAGGTGACCATAATTATCACCTTAAAAAAAAAAATAAAAAAAAAAAATAAAATAAAAACGTTGCATGTTAGAACACATACACTCATGCAGCGTCAATTAAAGCAAGGCATGCAAGTTAGGCAACAACATGCACCGGCCTTCCACAACTATTTAATAACTATTATTTTAAAACTTGTGAGAAGTTAAATTGATAATAAATAAAAATTTATCGAAGCTTCGTACAAAATTTTGGGTCATTTATGGCAATGCCACAGTTCACAGAATCATTCACGCGTGCTATCATTGTCGGAAGTATCGGAAGCCAATTACTAATCGGAAGATGGCAGACCTACCCTCGAAGCGTTATGCGTCAGATGCACTTCCCTTCACATACTTTGGCATGGATGCCTTTGGTCTGTTTTTGGTGAAAGTCGGACATAAAAGTCACAAACGCTACGGCCTCATATTTACATGCTCAGCCAGCCAGCAGTTCATATCAAAATTTTGTATTCCGTTACCAAACTGAGAAATATGCTCATCAAATTTTTCGACTTCTAGCTACAGATCGAAAATATGTATCAGGGACACAGCAAACACTTCGACACAAGGATGAATTCGAGAATGAGACGTCGCAGCCCCTGACCCAGGAAACACTCATTTGCCGATACTGTGGGACACCCTCAGAATTCCCATCCCTCGCAGCAAACGCCAACCTCAACAAGGTCAACAACTACCTCAAAGAAGCGCCTCCCACCATCAACAAGCCAGCATGTCGACCCAGCGAAGACGCTGGTCGTTGCCAAACCAGCAGACCCCATACGGCTACAGAACACCATGAATTTGC
>KB298217.1:598274-619413 GCA_000328365.1 Capitella teleta | reverse complement strand
TTACGATTTGTATGGTTTATTGTATTTAGATCTATTCTACATCAAAAAATTAGTTTGAAAATGAGAATAATTATCATAATGAACACAGAACAAAGATAGCACGCCATGCGTATACACGTGCCACGTACGGTGCCACGCTTCAACGATGTATACTCTGTTACATTTTAGCGACTCACTCACTACTATGTAGATCGTAGTGGGAAACTCAATAAACATGCATGGTCTTTCATTGCTAGACATGTATGCACATGTATAAATATGTGCTAGAAATCCATATGTTGCGGAAGCGATGCTTGTGATGAAATGTGTATCTGCCTTTTTTTTCTATATACATGTAAACGAGGGATATACATCGTACATATATATCTTATTATTTTTTTCAATAACTCATCACATAATTTTACATTTACCAGTACACTAGTATTCAAGCTGAACACCCGCATTGCCCAATTGCTGTGAAAACTAATCGCTTCACTGCTTCACCCCGAGTCGTGATCGCTTCGCTGCATGCTTTCGGTAGCGGTCTACCACAAATCAATCGGTAACTGCTATATAAACTTCAGAAGTACAAGGATTAATGATTGGTTTAGGAACATATATCCGTAAAATCATGATATAATCATAGATGCACACGGTCAAACTCTTTGATATTTTCAGAGATGTGTTTGGCGGAGAAGCGTTGGGCACGCAAGCACGGAAATCTCCGTGTTTATTGGTGAATGTGTTAACTGCTGGGTTAATATAATCGATAGGTTTATCATTACTCGCTTCTTTGATTTATTCGAATCACGTTTCCGCTGATTAACACATTCACCGCCAAGGCATTTTTGGGACGATACCCCTATACCGCCACGTATTTTACTCAAAAAGCCTTGACTTTACCGCTCTGTAATTTCTATATGAACACACGCATTTCTATATATTTAACATATTAGGATAGATCGTTCTTTTGTGAATCTAACCATATAAAATTCAACATCATACATGCAATTACATGTACTGAAATACAGCTCTGAACAACACACACTTTGGTGAAAACCACACCTTCGCAAGCAAAAAGCTGAGAAAATCGCAGTTTTGTCTTAGCTACCAGTATGACCAGCATAACACGCATTGTGATTACAGAGGTTACGTTGTGTAGGCATAACTATTACCGCACGATAACGACCCCGGTAATTAGCACATCAAAGGATGAAAATGACAGTTATAAAGTCGAGAGTTTGAGTCGGCGCTAACTTGGCTTTCAGTCGCTAATAAGCTCGTTTTCTCAAGTCCTTTTTGCATCACAAACCCGCACTGTTGTTAGAGAGATGCCTTGAAAACAGTGCTTTGATGTGTGGCATAAAAGTATGCCGAATTAGGAATAGTCAGTTGGAATAACTTGATAATTTATTTATTGATCAGTGTGCCTAAACCAAAGATGGAGGCACACGTGTATTATTATAATTGTATTTGAAAGGAAAATCAGGGTACGTACACCTGTATTCTCTTGCAAAGTACAAAGAGAATGATGCTACACCTCTGTACATGTATATAGTCAACAATGACAAAATAAAGATTAGGAATTGTTTCCGCTTCACGATTACGTGTGGTTTATTGCATTTAGATCTATTCTACATCAAAAAATTAGTTTGAGAATGAGAATATCATAATGAACACGGAACAAAGATAGCACGCCATGCGTATACACTTGTCACGTACGGTGCCACGCTTCAACGATGTATACTCTGTTACATTTTAGCGACTCACTCACTGCTATGTAGATCGTAGTTGGAAACTCAATAAACATGCATGGTATTTCATTGCTAGACATTTATGCACATGTATAAATATGTGCTAGAAATCCATATGTTGCGGAAGCGATGCTTGTGATGAAATGTGTATCTGCCTTTTTTTTCTATATACATGTATACGAGGGATATACATCATACATATATATCTTATTATTTTTTCAATAACTCATCACATAATTCTACATTTACCAGTACACCAGTATTCAAGCTGAACACCCGCATTGCCCAATTGCTGTGAAAACTATTCGCTTCACTGCTTCCCCTCGAGTCGTGATCGCTTCGCTGCATGGTTTCGGCAGCGGTCTACCACAAATCAATCGGTAACTACTATATAAACTTCAGAAGTACAAGGATTAATGATTGGTTTAGGAACATATATCCGTAAAATCATGATATAATCATAGATGCACACGGTCAAACTCTTTGATATTTTCAGAGATGATGCGCAAGAGGTTATAGCACTTGTATATAGCAAAAAGTGCAAAACACGGAAATCTCCGTGTTTGGCGGAGAAGCGTTGAGCACGCAAGCACGGAAATCTCCGTGTTTGGCGGTGAATGTGTTAATTCCAATACATGTTATCAGGTAATTTCCTCACATGATAGTTTATGTGAGGAAATTACCTGATAACCAGGTTGCCAGCGTATTTCTCCCTTCCTGGCGTTTAGAGCACGTACGGAAACAAAAGTCCCTGGTGGTAGGCGTTTAGCTCTACCGGGCTCCTGTTTCTTGTAGGTTTTTTTTTGCTTAGAGCGGTATTCATGAAGTATTCGTTCAGCAGTTCGTATGGCCTGTAAACGTTCTTGAGAAGAAGGGTTAGCACATTGTAGTCTAGGTTTTTGACCAAATACTGCCTGATAGGGACTAAGACCTGCAGGGCCTTGCGTAATGCGATAAAAATACAGAGCCGAAGGTAGGTACTCTGTCCACTTGCTCGGGTTTCCGCCAGTTAATTTTAATAATAGTTTTTGGATGGTACCATTGAAGCGTTCTGTCATTCCATTGCACTGGGGATGATATGGAGATGTCAAACGTGGTCAACCCAAAAATCTCTTAACCAAGTTTCAAAGGCTGCACTAGTGAATTCACCACCGTTGTCACTTAGGAGAACACGAGGAACTCCATATTGTGCGACGATGTTGTTTAGGAATGCGATTGGGATACCCTCGACCCAACCTGTTAAATGGTCAATACAAGTGAGAAGGTATTGTCTACCTCTTCGATCCCTAGAGAAAGGACCAATGAGATCAATTCCCCAGGTATGGAAGGGTACAGGTGGAACAGGGACAACACCACAAGCGTGTGCAGGATTATTCGGCGCTAAGCTGTTACATAGCATGCAATGCCTGATATACTCTCTTATGTGTTTCTTCATACTAGGTCAGACATAATGCTCCTATACTCAAGCGAGTGTCTTAAAGAAAGCGGTATGACCAACTTCTGCATGACAACAATCAATAACTTGCTTACGGTACTGCTGGGGAAGCAACAATTGCCTGTATCGGCCACCATTGCCACCTGGTTCGACCATTGTGAAAAGGAGATTATCTTCTATCACATACATGGTCTTGTCGGTTTCTTGCAATGCCTCAATGTAGGCATCCAAAAACTGTTTCTTTTGATAGGTCATGAGATCTTGGGGATTAATTTGGTCAGTAACCCTGACATTTGGAACATCTGTAAGCACAACACGAGGGCTTTCTTTGGGCGGTTCGATGGCGGCAATTTGAGATAACATATCAGCTTGAACATTTAATTTGCCTGGGTGGTAAAATATAGGAGCCTGATACTCCATTATCTGTATAGACCACCTTGCTAATTTTGAATTACGAATCTTTGATTGAAAGAGGCTTCGTAGAGGCTTATGGTTGGTGTGAATTTCGAATTTAGCACCCCATAAATAAGCGTGAAATTTCTTTAACGCGTAAATGATAGTATATGCTTCTTTCTCTATGGTAGCCCAATTTAACTGTGCACCAGATAACTTATGGGAGAGATAACTAATTACCAGTTCCATACAAGCATCATCTTTTTGAACCAGAATAGCGCCAACAGCTTTGTTGGAAGCATCAGTGTAAACGACATAGGGCTTGGAGACATCGTTATGGATGAGAATAGGAGCCTGAGTTAAAGCAAGCTTGAGTATATCAAAGGATTTCTGTGGCTCAGGTCCCCATCGGAATGCTTCCCGGACTTTTGTCAAGTCGGTTAGAGGAGCTGCCAAGGTAGCAAATCCTGGAATAAACTGCCTATAGTAACCTGCCATGCCAAGGAATGACCTGATAGCTTTGAGGTTCGTTGGGAGACTAAGATTCTTAATTGCCTCGACTCGATAAGATAATGGTTTAATTCCGTCAGCACTAACGGAATGTCCCAAGAGATCAATCTGAGATAAGCCGAAGCTACACTTAGAAGGCTTGAGTTGTAATCCTGATTTCCGGATACGTTCAAAGACTTGCTTCAGATGTTGTGCATGTTCTTCGGGAGTTCAGGAAAAGATGACAATGTCGTCCAAGTAAACCATGCAGCATCGTCCAATGAGACCAGACAACACCTTATTCATGGATCTTTAGATAATAGCGGGTGCATTAGTGAGTCCAAATAGCATTCGAACAAATTTAAATACTCCTAAATGACAAGAGAATGCTGTACGGTTGTTCGACATTTCCTCCATGGGAACCTGCCAATAACCAGATCGTAAATCTAATGTGCTAAAATTTGTGGATTCAGTAACCTGATCGAAAACATTTTGAATAAGTGGAAGGGGGTGGGCATCTTTTCGAGTAATAGCATTAATTTTCCGGTAATCAACGCAAAAACGAATGGTACCATCCATCTTCGGTGCTAGTGTTATAGGGGATGCCCAAGAAGAATCACTTGGCCGAATGACTCCGTCCTTTAGCATTTCCGCTACACAATCTTCAACTTTCTGTCTTTCCATTAAGGGCATACGATAGGAAGGTTGTTTAATAGGCGGATGGTCACCTGTATCAATCACTGCTGGCGGCAGGGATCGAGCTACATTAACCGATGTTGCCTTATTACTAAAAATGTTGCGATATTTGTCAATGACATGGTTCATCACTCCCTGAGGAGCACGAGGTATACATGAAACAGCAACAACAGATGAACAAATATTTTTCTCAAGGGTTTGCATGGGAAATTTTTGATCCCCGAGAGTTAGCAACCCCTTTTGAAAATCAATGACAGCAGAATGACAAAGATCTGCACCAATCTAAATATCAATTCCTAATGATTCACATACAAGGACTTCAATAGGAAGTCCGACTAAACGAATTATGCAACACCTTTGTATGGGCAGCTCGTTATTGATTATTGATACCAACGTTGGAGCGGGATACAAAGAGGGTTAAACGAGGTAAACGATTATATACAGATGCATCAATTAGGGTATGGGTAGAGCCAGTATCAACCAGGGCAGTTGTCTGTACTCCACAAACATTAAGGCGGATCCTAGGTCTTCCATCAACAATATGCTCTCTACAGTTTTGATTACAGCATCCTGTTATCTTGTCTGCAGAGGCCCTTAGTTTCCTGATTTAGGGGTGGTTCGGTTTTTCTCGGGGCAATCATACAACCAGTGACTCCCTCCACAATAGCAAGGAAGCCTAGGTGGCCCACTTCTACAATTCTGTATCATGTGACTGGTTCGTTGGCATCTAGGGCACCCTAGGTCAGGAGTGCCTTGAAGCATTGGAGCAGGTAGCGATTGGGCTGGAGGTTGTCTTTCAACTTTAGAGCGACATTCTCTAGCAAAATGTCTTACTTTCCCACATCTATAGCAAGAGCTATTATTACCCTGCTTTTGAAACTGAGGTGTTTTCGTTCCAATGCTTGCCAAAGCAGCGATCTGAGAGGAGGTTTCTTTTCGAGCTTTTGCTAAATCGTTTACAACAGCGGATAAGGCTGCAACATGGGAGTCATTAGCCATTTCAATAGCATTTACTTTAGCAGATCTGCAGGTCTTAGTAAATCATTATCTTGGTATTGCTGTCGTACCTCTTTAACAACGGCTGGGAGAGTAGTTAACCTTCTCTTAGCAACTCGTTTTGCTATATCTCTATCACATAACCCACTCAGAAAAGTTCAAATCAGAGACGTTTGATCTTCCTGTAGAGTTTTGAAAGCTTCATTAAGGAGAATTTCAAAGATCGTTATGTAATTATATAACCCCTCACCAGGTCTTTGCTCTAATCAGTTTAATGCTTCCTTTCGAACCTCAGGGAAGTTGGGGTTGATATAACGCTTTGCCAGAAGGGTTTTAATCTTATGCCATTTAGAGTTTTTTAACTCTCTCACAGAAGATTGAATAGTAGATTCAGCTGTCTGAAGAGCGATTTGAACCTGAACATCATCAGGAAGGCGATCAATAGACCTTAGCCATTCTAAGGTTCTGGATGGGTTGCTACCATCACAGAATTCTGTATTTTTTTGTACCGGTCAGGGGCAGACGCGTCAGCTAATGCTAAAAATAGCTTTCGAGCTTCCTCCTCGTCTTCATTAAGGCCAAGTTCACTCTCACTATCTTCTTCTTCTGGCTCCATTACAAACTCATTAATTCTGATTTTCATCCTGCTGGTTACTTTTTTAACTTCGTTGCAATGGCTAGGGCTAATACGGCTAATTTCGAAATGATCCATATTTAGACTTAATTCATTCACGTCTTCGTGATTTAAAATTGAAGCAAACGCCCCCTCGTTATCGTCTCGGTTTGTTTGCGTTTCCGCCTCGTGAACTGAATGAGACGCCTCCTTATTATCATCTCTGTTGGTTTGCCGTTCTGGGTTAATCATTACTTTGACTAAACGACCTGCCTTTCGAGTCCATTTACCAAACATTAAAGCATGCGTCGACAATATCTTAACAATTACATTAAAGGAACATTATTTGCATAAAGGGCCTGAATACTATAATTATAGTCATGAATGTGTCTTCACCGCCTGAACAAACCACATACACCAGTAATACGAGACATGAGAAGTAATTGAACTCACCTTGTGGCCAGGATTGCAATGGTGTATAGCATGTCCATATCAAAGTCGAGTGTCACCACTTAATGTAGGTATCCAACCGGTCCAGGATACTGCACTAATTAATACGACAGGGTAATCATATACACCAATCCAACTTCTAAGAGTAGAAGCTCAGGAAAGAATGTACGCCACAAGGATCCAATGCAATTGTACTGGTTTTAATATACTAGTACCAAAAACATACTTTACAATCGGTGCTCTGGATGTCTGGCTTGATCGAAGTCAAGACGGCAAGTGGACATGGGGCGTTGATGGATGGGGGGTGAGATCCCTTGTATGCAATGTTAGCTGTCAGATTTGCCCATTTATATAGATCTTGGGGCGTTTGATTAATGCAGAAACGAGAGGTTGGCCGATGACTAGTTAAAAGAGGAAAATGTTTATTCTGGTTTTCTCTATTGTTTAGGACAATGGAGGGCGGTTCTCGCCGTAAGCTCGTAATGAATAATAAAGTTCTCACCGTAAGCTCGTAATGAATAATAAATGAGGCATCGCGTGTGCGTCTGACTCGCTGATCGTATCAATATGCCAGGGTAAAGTGGTCAGGCCATAATCTCATCATGAATAATAAATGAGCTCCAGCAAGAGGCATAGATGTGGTCATTGCTTCAAATCATATGCCTGGTTTTCAAGTCTAAGAAGACACACGAGGAAGATGCATGAGGTAATTACTCCCCTTAACTGAGTAATAAGTCCCACAGATCATAACAAACCTGCCACAGAAACCGAAATCGCCGAACTCATTAAGAAGAGTCCCTGTAAGTCTTCACCTCTTGACCCCGTCTCCACCTGGCTTCTCAAAAACTGTTTACCAACTTTTGTGCCCATCATTACCTCAATAGTAAACCAATCTATATCTAGTGGCTGTGTTCCTGAGATCGTGAAATTGGCCACCGTCGTTCCTTTTCTGAAGAAGCCCTCACTCGATCTCGAGACTTTCAAGAACTACCGTCCAGCGTTTAACCTGACTTACATTTCCAAGCTGATAGAACATGTAATAGCCCATCGCATACAAGATCACTGCGCCTCACATGACATCATTAACTGCTTCCAGTCTGCCTACAAAAGATTCTACAGTACTGAAACAGCTCTCCTTTGTGTTCAGAGTGACATCTTGGAGGCCGTGGATGATGAAGGCGGTGCTATCTTGGTACTACTCAACCTTTCTGCTGCCTTTGACACGATCGACCACAGACTTTTGCTTGACCACCTGCAAGACCGCATGGGAATCAGGGACTGTGCTCTTGCCTGGTTTAATTTATATTTATGCAACAGGTTGCAGCGCATTAGGATTTGTGGCTCACTCTCCTCTCCCCACGAGTTACAGTACGGAGTTCCCCAGGATTCAGTTCTTAGACCACTTCTTTTTACTTTCTACACCCACCCTCTCAGTTTGATCATCAGTCAACATCACCTGCAGCACCACATCTATGCGAATGACACACAACTTTACATCGCTTTCTCTCCCAAGGCACCCTCGTCCATGTCATCTGCTGTCGCCACCCTCAAAACTGCTGTGACAGACATTAAGACCTGGATGGATGCTCGTTTCCTGAAATTAAACGAGCATAAGACTGAAATCCTCATCATTTGTCGTCCATCATTGTGCTCGTCACCGTCGATCATCTCCTCCATCGCCATCTGTGATTCTGACGTCACCTGCAACCCCAACGTGAGAGACCTCGGAGTTGACTTTGACACAAGTTTTGGTCTTGATGACCATGACGTTAACATTTGCAAAAGCACTTACTTCCACCTTCACTCCATCTGGAAGGTGCAAAAATTTCTTACAACAGCAGCAACCCGTGCTTTAGTCCAGGCTCATGTGACATCTCACCTAGACTACTGCAACGCCCTCTTCTACGGACTCCCAGTTAGCACCAGAAACAAGCTACAACGGGTGCAGAATGCAGCAGCGCGTGTCATTATAAGGACTAAAAATTTGGAGCACATAACGCCAGTGCTAAAAGACCTCCATTGTCTGCCAATTGAACATTGTGTTAAAGAAAAAATTCAACTTTGACCTTCAAAATTATAAATGGCTTGGCCCCTCCATATCTTCAGGATCTCATCGAAATTTACACACCAAACCGGTCACTCCGCTCATTGCATGATTGCCTTTTAACATGTATGACTTTTAAACTACAAACTGTTGGTGGTGGTTCTTTTAAACATTCAGCTCCACTTTTATGGAACCAACTTCCAAAATTTATCTGCTCATCCGATTCACTTGAATCTTTTAAAATGCTTTCAAAAACATACCATTATAAAAATGCCTTCTGACTGTTTAACTGGTTAACTTACAGTATTAATTTTACATTTCTATCTTTTTTATTTTCTATTTAGCTTTTATCCTACCTTTTATCATTTCATAATTTTTTACCTCTTTATTTTATTTTTAAATTTTTTTTTATGTAATGTTTCACTTTATACCAATTGTAACACGCCTTCGAACAACGTCAGTTGCAGAAGGCGTGGAATAAATGTGAATAAATAAATAAAATATTATAAGACGATATAGCAACCATTGCCAAGCCACTTCAAGCCGGTGCTAGCCGCTGATCACAATGCTGAGCTGATATCTCTGTTTGGTGGAGCAACTTATTGGGGCTTAAAAACAGCTAGCCGGTTATTTTTACTGCAGCCAGTCAATTTTGGATAATTACAATCTGCTCCGGGATCTACATGACACCTACACTCTATAAGAGAAATTGCGTCATAACCCTTTATAGCTACCAATTTGTTTGGAGGACATTATAGTTGGCAATCATCAATGGATTTGTTGACAGTTGTATTACATATATATAAAATATTTTCTGAAAAAAAAGTAGCATGCAGAATAATATTGACGGCTCACGACAGCGAATTCGGGGTCTAATAAGCCCCCCATGGTGACATGTAAGCCCTCAGCAGGCTATGATCACAAGCTGGCATCAACAATGGAGCACACACTTAAGTGATGACAATACCATCTTTGTCCAACCAGGTACCACATTTCAAGATGCAATGCGTTATGCTGTGGTAAACATGAGGGTTTTCAAGCCGAGAATTTGAACCCCTGTCCGGGAATTGAACTCATGACCCTAAAATGAACGTGTTCCATCTGATCTTACTCGAAAAAATTTTTATGTGCGCAATATTCATGACCATTTTGCTTGTCAGCATTCAAATAATTATATTTGTTGTATTCCTGAGAAATAACGAAGAAAAATCCTCCAGAGTATGACTGAAGTGATGAATTTATTCACAAATGACTAGAGATATATTAGTAATGGTGAAGAGAGTAATAAGGCTGCTAGCTGTGGATTGGCTGTGCATGTTAACGATCTAATGAGCAAGCGAGCCGCATTGCTTATATACCTTAGATAGAAATGTTTCTAGAAGGAAGAAGAAGCTAGCAGTCTCTAGTACAAATTGTAAACAAGATAACGAGCTCTTTCATGTGAAGGTGAGTGAGTGCATTGTGACGTCAGCAAAGAGATTCTAGAAGATTCCAGCAGGATCTAACAATATTTCTATTCAACGCACTCACAAAAACTCATTTTTTATTGAGGGGGCACTGAATAGCTCAATCGGTTTAACCGACTGATTACAATCCTATGCCAACCGTGGGGGTCGAGGTCCCGGGTTTGAGACCCGATCAGGCCACAGGCGTTATGATTGTGAATTATAATTGTAATCCGTTATAATTGTAATTCTTCAGTGACATGTGTATGTTTGGGTGGAGTTTTACGGCATTCTGATACAAAAAAGTATTATATTAGTGCCTATGCAGTGCTGCCTAACTGCGTAACAAGGCGCTGTGTACTGTACTGTCTATGGTGGTATGCAGGATAAAGAACTCTTGACATTTATCGATAAGAGTAGGGGAAAACCCCGGTCCCGGGCCTTCTGTTTAGACGCCTGTATCATCCAATTGGTTTGGGAAAAGCCGTAAAACCCCATCAGGCATCACGCACGCATCATTTTTTAATGCAGTAGCACGTCACTGGAATATGCTTTCTCTTAATGTCCGTTCGGCAAATCTACTTGAGTCTTTAAAAAAAAACTTATCATTACTTTTATTTTCCGAAATATCAAAAGTTCTTTATTTACAAATTTTATGAACAATTTATCTGATCTATTCTTATAAAATTATATTTTTCTCACTTATATATTTTATGTAATGTTATGTTATGATTGTTATTGTCATGACTTGAAAACATTGCCAAATAAAAACGCTCAAACTCTCTCTATCTAACCTCCAAATTTCACGTCTCAAATACATTGTATTGCTCATTCTATTTCAGGCCGAGAACTTTTCTAACAACCCTCGTGTTCATAGAAAAAAATTATATTTTTCTCACTTATATATTTTATGTAATGTTATGATTGTTATTATCATGACTTGAAAACATTGCCAAATAAAAACGCTCAAACTCTCTCTATCTAACCTCCAAATTTCACCCCTCAAATACATTGTATTGCTCATTCTATTTCAGGCCGAGAACTTTCCGAACAACCCTCGTATTTATAGAAATTTAGCCTAACTCAACGCGGACAAATAATATCACGAAATACGACATGCGGAGGTCACGTTGTGGAAAACTTGGTTGAGTCGAAAATGTATTTTATTCGACAGTTGACGAGGTAAAGCGTTGTTAATAACAGTTAATTATATTTCCGTTTAAGTACGCAGTCTACCTATCATGAAATGCACATTAGACATTGTTTCTGTTTGCATTTCCGTTAGTTTCACGGCGACAATCGATGGACGCAGTCGACTCTCGAGTCGAGGCCACCGTTAGTTAGTATCCTATATGCTAAAGAGAGTAGCGCAAACCGGGTTCCTGAAAATTTAGAACATGGGCGTCATTTTGTTTCTTAGAAACGGAGCCTTCGCTCTCTTTTAACATGGAAAAATCATACCCAACCGCAGTAAATTCAGTATAACTTCGCCAATCGTGCATGAAAACCCTTAAGGCCGACTGTTATCTCTTCCTTAGATATTTCTTCATCGGGAAAAAATATTTTTGGGCCCATTCGCGATTTTTAACTCTCGTAATCATAAAGTGAATCGAGAAGAAGTGGGTAAATCGAACAAAATCATGACGGCGCAATTTGTGATAACACAGCGCTTTTCAACTGACAATAAATCGATAATTTCGAGCACATTTTGATATAAACTGAACGTTTTTAGAGAGATTAAATCCTCATAAAGATACTGGAAGCATTTTGGGAAGCTTATAAATTCGTTAAACATTTTTAATTATGCTTCAAACAACTCCACTGTTTACGATACTTTTGCAACATCGGAAAATAACATGAAAGAATCATATCCAACAATATAATTAGTATAACATTGCCAATCGTGCATGGAAACCCTTAAAGTTGACTGTTATTTCTTCCTTATATATTTCCTTATCTGAAAAAAAATATTATTGGGCCCATTCACGATTTTTAACTCTCGTAATCATGATGTGAATTTACCAGAATCGATAAAATCGAGCACAATCATAACGCGCAATTCGACAAACTCCGGAGAAAGTAGAAAAATTGGCACTTTAACTGACAATAAATCGATAATTTCCAGCTTATTTCGTTTCACAATTAAACTTTTTCGAGAGATTAAACCTTCATAAAGATACTAATAGCATTGTTGAAATTTTATAAATTATTTTAACATCGTTAATTGCACTTATAACAACCCCACTGTTTCGATAGTTGAGCAAGCTCAAAGTTTAAGTGACAGCCGCGGATAATTCGCCGATATCGCATTCGTAATAAAAGTGTGAGAAGCTGATTCATTCGACCAAAGAAAAATGCAAAAAAGCATGAAATTAAGCACGGAAATGATAAATAGACGGTTGTTCAATCATTGTATTCACTAAAGATCGATTTTATTATTATAATCCATTCATTTTATCGTCGATTTTTCTTTTCGTGACAGAGAACGTGCGTTATGATATCCATGACTGTCATGTCCAATGCATGCTCTGGTATTATTCTATAGGCAAAAATACAATTATGTATAATGTCCTTACATCAATGTATTTCTTGCAAATATATTATAGAACGAGTGAGGACTAATGGCCAGATCACCTATTATAAATATTGATGGACAAGTTGTACTTGGA
The DNA here is from genome assembly GCA_000328365.1 of Capitella teleta. Lineage (NCBI taxonomy): Eukaryota > Metazoa > Annelida > Polychaeta > Capitellidae > Capitella > Capitella teleta. The sequence continues at coordinate 606,450 of KB298217.1, read as the reverse complement.
TTGCAATGAAATAAATAAAAATAATTATTTCTCTTTATTTCATTATGTATTCCAAATTATTGGTGTCATATCCTCCTATGTCTTTCAAACATGCAGATATAGTTTTCATTACTCAGTTTGATCGAGAAGCCGAATGAACATAAAAAAGACTTATTGAAGACTCAAAAATGGAATGTACAATTAAGATATTGAATGACAAGAAAGACCATGTTGAAAACAAATAAAACTTTATTTGTTACAATTGTTAATATATGCCCTCATCATATCAAACCAAATCTCCAAAAACAATTAATCAACTTTGAAGTTCTTCACAAAACAAATTGATAAACATTATTTGAAAAAAATATAGCACATCAAATTCATGCGGTCATAGAGCTACGTGCAACTGATCGGGTAATTGAGAAAAATGTACAATTCAAGGTGAGAGTTAGGTAATAGCAGGAATTTGTATGCACTTCCATCGAGCCGTAATCAAGATTCGTTAAATGCAGTTCCAACCACAAGCACTGATGGAGTATTCACAACATATTTTCATCTCCAATTCAAAACATCAACCTGGAATCAGCAAAAAATATTATATTACAAAAATATGATGAATCATAAATCATAATCACTGAAATAAATCAAGGATCTGGGAAAACATGAAAAAGTGAACAACCTTTGTTACTATATATACATATATACATTGCATTCAGTTCAGAGGAAAAAAACAACCAAAAAAGTAGCAAACAACAAAGTTGTTGTGAAAGTAAATACACAACTTGTGTCTGTTTTATTCTGTTAAGATATAAATTGAATTCATTCCTTCGGCTTTTTTGCAATTAATATAATTTTATAATATTATTTTAAATATGAAAAACACCATTGGTTCACAGTATTAGCTTAAACTTGTCTTGAGCATACATGCTCATAACGTCCTTAATAGAATCAATAAAATATTTGCGATCATCGCTAATCTCAAAAATTCTGTCTTGGCGTCGAAATACGTACATGTAAGACTAGCATGATATTAAGTGAGTGTGGAGACTGGCAGTCAGTACACGTACGGCATCTGAATAATTAATTATGTTCACCGTCAGGCGAGCTATTATGGTATATGTATATGTGTACACACTTCGCCTGAGTCACCTCTTCCAAGTTCTACCTTATGACATGCAACTGCAATGCTTAGCTGCAAAATTTAGCAATGTCTGCAATAAATATTAGTCTATCTGAGTATCTGTAAATTTATATTATATATGAGTGTTATTTTTGCAAAATAGTTAATACTATTTCAACTATGATACTGACACTCTTGAGTCACTATCTATTCAAGACTATTGGCACGAGAACACATGACTCTCACCAACTCAGAGGGGCACCGGATAGCGCAGTGGGTTAAACCGCTGACTACAATCCTATGCCGACCGTGGGGGTCGAGGTCCCGGGTTCGAGACCCGATCAGGCCACGGGCGTTATGATTGTGAATTACAATTGTAATTCTTCGGTGACTCTGCAGTGCTGCCCAACTGCGTAACAAGGCCTGGCGGTGTGTACTACTGTCTATGGTGGTATGCAGGATAAAGAACCCTTGGGATTTATCAATAAGAGTAAACCCCGGTCCCGGGCCTTCTGTTCTGGTGCTCGTATCATCCGAACGGGTTGGGTGGAGCCGTAAAACCCCAATCACTCACTCACTCACTAACTCAGACATAGACAGGCGAGCGGCCGGTGTCACAGTTAGACTTAGCATAACAATTACCACTGATGTATTGTGACCTGCACTGCTGACTTACTATATAATAAGGCAATGCATGTCAGACATCATGATGTCACTCATTATCGCTCGTCAAACAGAAGTCAACATTTCCAATGGTTATTCACGATCACTGACAATGAACCCACCACTTACATCGTTCCGCGTAAATTCGAGCTTTTGACTTCTGAGGATTTTAACCCGATTGTGTGACAGGTTCGATCGGGTTGTTTCAATCGACTCAGAAAAAAATTTCTCATAAATTATCAGCTCTGTTTCTATAATATAGTTCTGTTTTCTTCCAGGTGAGGGCGGTATTAAAATCATAACGAACCAAGAGTGACGTTATGGTTGGAATTCATATATCGCATGGGTGACGAGCACACAAAAGCAACGTAACAGTAGAGTTGTTTAAAGCGTAATTAACAATGTTGAAGTAATTTATAGAATTCCAACAATATTATTATGTTAATGAGGGTTTAATCAATTCAAAAATATTAATTTCAATCGGAAAGCGCTCGAAATTATTGATTTATTGTCACTCAAAAAGTATAGATTTCGTGAATTTTCAAGGAACAGTTTGAATTCGGCGTTATGATTTTAGCGATTCTTGCGTCGATTCACTTTATGATTACGAGAGTTAAAAATCGCGAATGGGCCCAAAAATATTTTTTCTCGATGAAGAAATATCTAATGAAGAAATAACAGTTGGCTTTAAGGGTTTTCATGCACGATTGGTAAAGTTATACTAAATTTACTGCAGTTGGTAATGATTTTCCCATGTAAAAAGATAGTGAAGGCTCCGATTCTAAGAAACAAAATGGCGTTCAAATCTCACTTTGCGCTACTCTCTTTAGCATATCGGATACTACCGTGAAGGCTTGCACAGTGGGCGTGGCTTGCAGTGTGACGTCACAGCAAAGAGGCCATGCATTTGTTGCACTCATTGCTTGCGAACATGCTTCTCTCCAGGCAGCTTGGTTTCATGCATCTTTTCTAGAACACTACTTTTCGAATTTTTGTAGTAAAATTAAGTAGGCCTATACAGTTACAGTATACTATACAGCAATAATTTACTGGATTAATACTAAAAAGATTAAAGCGAGTAGGTTATCAATATGCAGCTTTTGTGTTGGTATTTTAACAGATAGTAGGCAGCACTGCCACAGGGCTACCACCTGTGGCGCGCGAGCGGAAGTGTGTCAAGTTTGATCACGTGAACGCCACCATTTTCTTTCCTTCGACGAAGTCCGTCAGCACTGGTCAACTCAGCCTGCCGTTTCATTCAATTCGGCTTTGCTTAGCGATGGGAAGGAAGGAAACAACTACCCCTTCGGGAAAAACCCTCAATGATGCTGTTTATTGCAACATACTGAACTTGCTTGTTGAAGAGGCTGTTGTTGCCAACATTTGTGGATCCATTGTGCGAAAGAAGTACGCCTCGTCAGACAAGACTAGCACTGAATGCTTGACCCTACTCTACTTAACTGATGCTGCCCCACAGCATGATCTGACTCTCTTGAGGGAGTTCTGTGATGGAGCACTTGTAAGGCCGTCTCTGCCCCTGATATAACTTTGTTGTAAATTTGAAATGTACTTCCTCGCCTTGACTTCTAATGCTATGCCTCATTCTCACCCAAGATCTGTCATTCTCACCCATTTCATGGACAAAATTTCATGTGTTTCGGAATTGAATTGTCCACAAAATCATTGTACTCAGCTTATAAGCTCATTTTTAACTCATTATTGTAATGTCCGGATTTTTCACTATGTTTGATTGTCTAATGCATCTTTGAAAAGAGGAAAAAAAGGCAGTCAGCTCACCAAGGACAGACGGTTAAACATGTGATATATCAGTGTTTATATTAATGATTTTATATATGATTGTAAATACGTTGTATATTGATAATAAATCTTATTCTGTGTTCATAATAAAAATTATCGTTTTAGTCCTTTTGCTGTTTTAACTCTCAGTATGTCTTAGCAATCAAGTCATGATTAACTTTATGCCGTAGGTCTTAAATGCGGAGGCTGTAGGCCTTAAATGCGCCTGCGGCTGACCAGCCTCGAAGGAAAGGAAATGGCGGACCAATTAGTAACGGCGTGTGCACTCATCCGTTTTTTGTGACGTCACACGCTGTGTCGGTGCTTCTGTCTTTATGTTATTCTGAGGTAGCCAGGGCCTACGCCATCGGACGAATACAACTCTGAACAAAAATCCATTCGTTATGTGAGATCCAATGCGTGGCAGCAAAACTTCATGAGTCATGGAGAAATGCTGTCACCTCCATGTTTGGATGAAGTGAAGAGCACACAACACTGATGAAACATTTGCACTCAGCTGATAAACGGCTGAATGGGTGGGGTGATGCACAGTAGTACAATACTCCATGGCAGGTCAGGTTGCAGCTTCTCCTTCAATTCCAGGAGTGAAAGGCAACAGTCAGCTGCTTCTTCTCTCTCCTGAAGTAGGCGACTCTCCTCAAGTGCTTATGCCAGCTGGGTATTGTGCTTTTTCGCAGCCTTCTGGTCTGGCTTGGTCGACTGAATGTTGGCACGATGCACTTGCTGCACGCAGTACAACATGTTTGCCTGGACCTATGTAGGCCGCTTTATGTGACGTCACAGATCGTGTGCACAGGCCTTCAGTAACGGTGGCCTTGGTTGACTCGTCAGTCTTTGTAGGTATGTGCACAAAAATTTCAAATGCATTTGATATCATTGAAAATGATACCAAATGATAGCTTGTGGTCTAAATAAGATAAAACTGAAAGAATTGTAATTTTAACTTCTCTAGATAAAAAGTTATTCAATTTTTAGTAGCTACAATTCGCGCCTTTTTTGGTGACGTGCGTTAACATGTAAAGTAATGGGATCTCGGATTTTGACTTGGACCCAAAGATCCGGCCAAGTATGAGATCCCACAAACAAGCGTTTCTCAGCCATTAATTAAGATAGAAACAAAAGGTTTGCAGCATTGGAATCAGCTTTGAATGGTCTTTAATGCCAATGAAATTCTGGTATGGCTCACCTCTATTTCCACTCAATGTCACGTATCGGGTATATACCAGTCCTCAGTCCATACTCTGACTTGACCACGCGCAAACTGGCCAGGCCCTAGTCCCAGCTGACCGGAAGCCGTCATCTGTAAAACTTCCTTGGTTGCGACACCAAGCGGTAGCTCCGCACAACCCTCTTCCCTCACCCAAGAGGGGCACCGGGTAGCGCAGTGGGTTAAACCGCTGACTACAATCCTATGCCGACCGTGGGGGTCGAGGTCCCGGGTTCGAGACCCGATCAGGCCATGGGCGTTATGATTGTGAATTACAATTGTAATTCTTCGGTGACTCTGCAGTGCTGCCCAACTGCGTAACAAGGCCGGGCGGTGTGTACTACTGTCTATGGTGGTATGCAGGATAAAGAACCCTTGGGATTTATTGATAAGAGTAGGGGGAAACCCCCGTCCGGGCCTTCTGTTCTGGCGCCCGTATCATCCGATCGGATTGGGTGGAGCTGTAAAACCCCATCACTCACAACAGACTGTCAGTTATGTAATAAATGTAGGCCTACTGTTCTTTTTCAATTTACCTGGGTTTCTTGAACCTCAATGCTGTGTGTAGGGCCGCGTACTACGGAATTCATCGACTTAGGCTTATACTATTGCTTATACTATGGTCTCCCCATTGCTTCTTGAAAAGAATCACCAACAAAGGGTTCAAAACGCCATCGTAAAAGCCAAGAAGAGTGACCACATAAAACCAATTCTGAGATTCCTCCATTGAATTACTTGTGATAGCTAATCATCTGTGCTGTGATTGTAAAAATGTATAGTACCCAAGGATGAATGATGTAACTGTACATTAGAACGTAATTTAGCATAGGGTTATGAAGCTGAAAATACATTTGCGAACTTGCTTTAAAGGGAGGGAGAACTGGTTAAAAATGGACTTGGACTGGATGAGTCGTTATTTGATGCACCAAAAATGATTTCTATGCCTGGCCCACACAAGGAATATCATCCCTAACGATTTCGCGGGAGATATATTGCTAATTAGGCGTGACGTCAGGAGCTGTGATGAAACACCGAGTTCCCCATCTTTTACAATGGGCCGCGTCATATCACCGTGTTTTGCGACTAAATCCCTGGATATTTTTTTATTTTCTTTTCGGAAATAGATAGAATAATCATTTTGCCACCAGTCAGGCGTGAAATTTTTTTTTTTCCGCTATTTTTCTTATTTTAACAAGCGATTTTCTAGGACACCTACCATGTTTCTCATCCTGAAACAGTAAAAAGGTCAGCCAGAGTGCACCACGCATGTGCTTTCGTTTCGTAAACAACAAAGATGTCCTTTTATGGCGAAGATGATCTGCTCTGATTGGCTAAAATCGATAGCTTCACGAGGGGAACGGGACCAATCACGGCAAGCCCTCAGCTGACGTTTGCCTCCTAAACTTCGTAATGGAAGTCATTCTCCCATAGGCCCAATGCTAACCCCGATATTCGGAATGCATTATTTCCTTACGCTTGCATCCAGGCATGGTGTTTTTGGCACGGAATGCTATCAATTGGTGCTATGAGTCAATAGAACGTCACTTAAAATTCAGTTCCCCATCCCTTTAACTTCCATAATTAATACATTACTTTTTCCAAAGAATAGCCCGGCACCTCTGTAAGAAGAAAATTATGCTTCTGAAATTGACTTTGACTTCCACCATACATAGAAAATAAAACCCATTTCCAAACGGATGAATCAAAGAAACCCTAAATATTAAAATAAGCTTCACCAAAATCAACATCAGCTAAATCATCTGATGTTACTTCTGATTCTGTAAGAATTTTATTCAGGATGCTGCTGATCCTTACGTTTTTCACTAATTTCAGGCAATTATTGTATGTTCGCTGCTGCTCTGATGAAGAATGCATCATTAGTGATGCTAGTTCCTTTTTGATCATTTGAATCGAGGAGCCCTGATATGAGTGTTGCGGCAGTGTGACGAAGTTTTGTCACAGTAACTCTAGAAAGGGTAACTAATAACTATATGAGGAAAATATCCAGGATGATGGTAAAAGTACCTTTTATCACACCCTGCAAGCCAGATCCAAGTTTAGTTTCAACGAAATCCACAACTTGATTTTTTGATTCATCCAAGTGTTTGATGATGTACCAAACTTGACCACGATGTTTTCTGGCAATAACTGGCTTATTCCGGCCACCTCTAAAGCATTCCAACTATCCCTGAAATCTACCCTACTTTGCAAATGATGATCGACTTGCATGCATGCCTTATTACAGATAGGACACATTCTAGCTATGCGTTTTTTCTGCAAGAGATTGATTTTAATTATGAAAAAATAGTAATTAAAAATTGGGGTCCATATTTTTATGCTATCATGGCTTTGTCTCCAATATTACTAAAGAAGAAATAGACCCAAAAATCGTATTTTTACCTTTCCGCCTCGAGCTTTTGACCTTTTAAAGTTCACGAAACGATTCTTTGCCCTTGCAGGATTTCAAATGCCGATTCAATTCTCACACCCCTTTGGAACAAAATTTGCATGTCCTGAAGATCTTCGTATTCTTGTCAGGAAGCCTAAAACAGGGTTCTCGCCAGAGCCTTATAGCGTATCGCGAGCGATACGCTTTATTTTCGGGGCGATACGCTTAAATTTCTGCGATACGCTTCCTTTTTTTCAGCGATACGCTTTTTTTTTTTTTTTACCAAGAATTTATTTGCGCATGTGATTCATTTCATGTCCCTTTCCCCTTTCTGTAAACATTCAAGGCTTCAAAGCTTGGTAAATAAAACACGCGCCTCGCCTCGCGACGGCTGACCGCTCATTAAAGACGAGTTGCCCTAGCCCCTCCCGCTTCCCTCAATCGGCACCAGCTTATCAGTGATCAGTAAATTTTGTCGGCAAACGGCGGCACTTGTTTTGACGCTGATTATTGTGTTGTGGTATCAATTTATAATAGCGTTGTATTCCCGTCAGTTCGTGGTTTTTTCCTCACACATTACGTACTCTTTACGCGCATTATGGCCAGTAAACGCAAGCAGAGCTTAGAATCTTGGATCGTCAAGAAGCAGAGGTTGGATCCCTCACGGTCACCCCCTGGCCCCCCTCCCACCGCAGCTCCAACAACGGGTACGCAGAAGAGGGATGCCCATCGGATTTCAGGATTCAACCAGGAGTGGTCGAAGGAGTACTCCTGGTTGAAGGAAGTGGATGGCGGTAAGTAATTAATGTTCATTTGGTGATGCATGTACCCAATTGCGATTAATCATCTATGTACATCATGCATGTAATAATTATATTTGCGGATAACCGAGCTATAATTATTATGGAATGTTCAATTATGGAGTAAGTAATTACTAAACTGAGTATGCAATTCGTATATCACGGNCTTTTCCCGATCGTTTCTTCAAACACGAATGTAT
>KB298217.1:570793-598224 GCA_000328365.1 Capitella teleta | reverse complement strand
TGATGAAGAATGCATCATTAGTGATGCTAGTTCCTTTTTGATCATTTGAATCGAGGAGCCCTGATATGAGTGTTGCGGCAGTGTGACGAAGTTTTGTCACAGTAACTCTAGAAAGGGTAACTAATAACTATATGAGGAAAATATCCAGGATGATGGTAAAAGTACCTTTTATCACACCCTGCAAGCACTGAAGCCAGATCCAAGTTTAGTTTCAACGAAATCCACAAATTCATCCAAGTGTTTGATGATGTACCAAACTTGACCACGATGTTTTCTGGCAATAACTGGCTTATTCCGGCCACCTCTAAAGCATTCCAACTATCCCTGAAATCTACCCTACTTTGCAAATGATGATCGACTTGCATGCATGCCTTATTACAGATAGGACACATTCTAGCTATGCGTTTTTTCTGCAAGAGATTGATTTTAATTATGAAAAAATAGTAATTAAAAATTGGGGTCCATATTTTTATGCTATCATGGCTTTGTCTCCAATATTACTAAAGAAGAAATAGACCCAAAAATCGTATTTTTACCTTTCCGCCTCGAGCTTTTGACCTTTTAAAGTTCACGAAACGATTCTTTGCCCTTGCAGGATTTCAAATGCCGATTCAATTCTCACACCCCTTTGGAACAAAATTTGCATGTCCTGAAGATCTTCGTATTCTTGTCAGGAAGCCTAAAATAGTCAAAATGATTCAATTCACTACAAAAGTTCATTTAAACTAACGATTTTGAAGTGAAGGGAACACTCATCATATTCCTCTCCTGAATCCATAAGTTCTTTATCTGAATGAAAGAAATTTGATGAATTTCATGCGTATGAACCTTGAACTTACCATCGCCATCTTTGTTTGACATAATCTCATCAGACATGATGTTTTCTTGTGCTAAAAGAAAGCACTTTGATGAAAGCCATTTCGTCGTTTCACTCTCTTAATTTCGCTATCACGGTAATCACCAATATTGATATAAATATTTTCAGATCTCTTCGAGTTAAAGAAGACCTCTGTTCATTTCGGAACCTTTTTAGATCGATTCTTTGGGCTTTTGTGAGCGACGAGAGACCATTTTTGAAGTATTTGGTCAACTGTGAATGATATTCAAGAACAATTAAAATACAAATTTCTTGCTCAGGCAGAATAGCTTGAAACGAGATGAGTGCGAGATTTCTCCCAGAGTTGAACCTTTTGGAACTCCAATGTGATTATCTAGCTCTGATGAGAAAATATCAAAGTACTTAACACGTTGGGATCTGTCGCTAAGGTAACTACTAAACCAAGAAAGGGCAACACCCCGGTTACCATAATGTTCCATCTTCCTGTGGAGGACTGCTCGATCAACTGTGTCAAACGCCTTACGTAGGTCCAGAAAAAGTTCAATAACTATTGTTTTTTTTTCATCAAGGGCTTTTGAGATAAAATCAGTAGAAGTTAGTAAATCCATTTCTGTTGACAGTTTTTTTTTTGAAAGCCAAACTGTTGATTACTGAGGATGTTATTACTTGTGCAATAAGCATATAGCCTATTGAAAACAAGCCTTTCAATTAATTTAGAAAATGAGGGCAGTACCGAGATTGGCTGGTAATTGTTAAAACATTCTCTCTTACCAGCCTTATACATGTAGACGGGAGTTATGTTGGCGCATTTCATGGCCTTTGGTACAATTCCACACTGAAGGGAGATATTGAATAGATATGTTAAGTAGGGGATAAGTATATCATTGTTAATTTTTACAACAGTGGGGTTGATTTGATCATGCCTCGGACTATCAGTTTGACAGTTTTCAATTTAATGATGGCACAAGAAACTTCTTCTTCACTGATCGGGTTGTATCACCCGAATGGGTTGGGTGGAGCCGTAAACCCCCATCATTCACTTCACTGATCGGGTTAAGGTAGAGGCTATTGACATAGTTTCCGGGGAGGTTGTCAATGAGACTACTGGTAGTCTGTGGTATTTTAGAGGTGAGCCCAAGGCCTACGTTGACAAAGTAGTCATTAAAACCATCTGCAATTTTAATTTTATTGGTTTCAATTTTGTCATTTATTAGGGAAGAAGTGCTGATAGTTGCTTTATTCGGGACACCGATTATTTCTTTTAGTAATTTCCAAGTTTGATGTTTTTACAATTGTTGAGAAATTGTTGTTCGTAGTAAGATTTCTTTGCAAAATTGGCAACATCTCTACAAACTGTTTTATATATATAAATTTTTAATTTCATTGAATACAGTTGGCTTGGAGTGAAAACATTTATACAACTTATTCTTTGTTGCTATCAAAGTATTAATGGCAAGAGTTATCCAAGGCTTAGGTGGTCGCTTTGATTTCTTCCTACAAACTATCGGAAAGGACAAATCATAGATGGATGTAATTTTACTTAAAAATAAGCAGTATGCTGTTTCAGCATTATTGTCCAACAGTTTTGACTGCAGATCTGCCTTTGAAAAGCCTGGCAGAGTCACCACTGTGAGCATCATTGTCCGCATTCTGAGTGGTGAATTGGCTGCCATTGTGATATGTCATGCTGTCTCCAGCATCACTGGAATAGCCACCTAGACAGACAAAATTCTCGGCTTCTGAACCGATGGAGAATGTTGCGTATGTTGCTCTCTCCATAGTCCCTCAAATCAATTCTCATTTCGTGTGACTCAGCTGATGTTAAAGCAGGTTTTGGTTGCCCAACCAGAACTCTCCGTTCAGATAGATATTAATATTAATAATACATTTATTCAAATACTTGTAATTTATTGAAAACAATGCCATCCGGTGGTTGACTGAAACAGATTCTTTGTATAACACCTGCATTCAAATGAGAAATAAATACAATACAGAAGAATAAGGAGATAAATTTAGAAGTTTTTTTTTTCTGGGTCGAATAGATGAGGAGGAGCTTGTTCGGCTGGGGTTGGCTTAGGAGGTGATTTGTAGAGATCGTTGAGGTTCTTGATATGGTGTATCTTGTGATTCCAGTCCTTGATGAGGATGCGGTCGTCAGATGACCAACAGTCTTTGATTCCACCGCTCTTCTTGAAGCCAAATAAGCTTCAGATTGATGTAATTTACTTTGGGTTTATAAAAAAAAAACAGAAAAATGAGAAAAATAGCAGAGCAAAAATGCGAGAGCTGTGCACAAGTCGACATCGGAACTAGACTGGATTTGAACATAAGTGAAAATGAAGAAGAAAAAAAAAACTATAATAACAATAGTTAGAGGAAAGAAGAAGAGAAGAAAAAACCTCACAGAAAGCAACAAGAATAATTGGTATGATATATATGCGACTGAGCTGTTGTGAACGTGTGCAGGTTTCGGTTGCCCAACCAGAATTCTCTGATGATCAATTGATAGAGAAAGGACTGTGCCCTGTAGTCAGCTATTCATTCCACTCTAAATCCTATGGGGTATTCAGTCCAATTGCTGTAGAAATCGTGGCTTCCGTCCTTGCGCCTCTGAAACACCCATGGGAGAGGTTGTAGGACGATAATAAGATTGGCATGAAACAGTGACTTTCCTTGATATTACATATATAGAAAGTTAGCATTCACTGCATTGAGTTTGGTTCAAATATGCTCGCTCAATGATAAGATCCCCTGTGTGACCTTAAAGGAAGCAGACATCCAGTGTGTTCTGTTCATTCAAGAGATCAACACACAGCTCGAGTCACAACTGCACCGAATGATCAACAGCGGCGCTTCTAATTGATTTAATGAGTTAATCCTCAGCTTATGTTGCCTGGGATTTATCGATAAGAGTAGGGGGGAAACCCGGATCCCAGGCCTTCTGTTCTGGCGCCCGTATCATCCGATTGGTTTGGTTGGAGCCGTAAAACCCCAATCACTCACTCCTTCCTCAGATTTTAAACCAATTACGCATGAATTTTATAAAGAAAAGTGGCAAGAACAATGGAGCTCTGAACATGAAAATAAACTACTGTATTCAGCCCATCCTTGGCAAGTGGGCGAAAAGCTCCAGGGAGATCAGACGTGAGGACATGGTGCTGGCCCGTGCCCGATACGGGCACTCACATCTCATTCACAGCTATCTCTTGCGCAGGGAAATGCCCCCTGTGTGCATCCCCTGCCAGAGCATTATAAATTTGACACATTCAATAAATATGTGTTTTACACTTGTGTAAAACACATATTTATTGAATGTGTCGAATTTGACTTTTTACGTAGACGATTTTTTAATGTTTTTTCAATGAAGCAACTTTTCGAGGAAGTCAACCCCTCGAAAAATTTATCTTACCTGAAAGAGATTGGACATTTTTACCAATTTTAACAAAACTCTACATTGTGCTGGTCACATCTTTACTTTTGTGCTGGTCTCATCTAGTCATACCAAGTCTTTCTCTGTTGTGTGTGATTCTTTAAGCCTTTATTCTGTGAGGCTTTAAGCCTTTATTTTAATTGAGTTTGTGTCTCAAAGTTTGTGTCTCACCCGTTAGCGTTGATTTTATGAGATACTTTTACCTTTTTTTTAACGACAATTCTTGTTAACCGTTGGAGGCACTAATATAATACTTTTTGTATCACAGTGCCGTAAAACTCCATCCATACATACATAAACCTAATTTACTATTACATGGTATAAAAGCGCCTCATGACATATTGTTTATTATGATAAAATCAAAGACAAATACAGCTTTTTTTGGATGGATAAGTAAAGAATTGCAGGATTGTTTGTTTCTGTGGCACTGAATTGCGATATTCAACAGTTGGTGTCTTCTTCCATCAAATGGTTGCCCTTTTGGGCTTTGGCCTCTAATCAGGGTATGAAAGCTGATTTAATATCTTTGACGGTGGAAGGGGGAAGTTCCAAGTCATCATCTTCTTCATCCTCCTTGTCATAGCAACCATGCTATTTATGTTCAAAGCATCTAGGGCTTGCCACAGAAGTTGAGCCAGAGGAATGTTATCCTCTTCATCGTCACTGGTTACTCGATTCAGCAAGAGAGTTGTCTCTCTTGGCTTCGGAAGGATGCCCATGTGTAGCCAGCTGTTGGCAATCATGAGGTGTCACTTTGTCCCAGGCTTGCCTGATGAAGGGGATTGCATCAGTCAGTGAGTTCTTCCATCACATGCGAGGTTTTTGTTTTGTCCATTGCGACGCCATCAAGGCTGAACTGTCCTTCAGCTTGGGAAAATCAAGCGGCAGCGTTTGCTGTCCAAAAGACGGGTAGTTTTAATAGCAACCATGGCATTGTATAATGTCATTAAAAGATCTGAGATCACTGATTATGGAGACCGGAACACCTAAGTGCTGAAAGGACTACTCGCTTTATTTCACTCTGTCAAATGTTGCTTGATTCCATATTCCTTCCTGAATTCTTTCACTTCTTTTTATTATTTATATTCTTTTGTTTTCCTACATGTTATGTTGAAAAACAAAATGAACGAAATATAGCTTGATGAGAGAACATGAATTAAAACAATTACCGGGTAATTATCTCTTGCGTTCGTGTAAAACGTCTGACGTGAATGTCAGAGGGACACACATGTTGTACCCAAACACGGAAGCCCTAAACACAGCAAAACTCCCTGACCCCCTGTGCTGACTTTGTTTAAGGCAATATAGCCTTGACCTACTTGTTGACATCATTCTAGCTCCTTGTATGCAAACAATAAATTCAATGAAAAACGTATTGAATAGTTTTCTCGGGGAATGTGAAAAGGCATCCCTCACACCCAGACCACATGCTGCCTCTGAGCTTGTCGATTGTGTGAAGAGACAAACCCACAAAGACTACTATTCATTGTCACAGCATCATTGTATTTGCTACATGATTGGGAAATGTGTAATTTATGAGGCGCAATCGAGCCCTGTGATGTGGAAATTATGCATCGCAGGTGTTCTAGTACACGTAATCATTTTAGGCCTGTAGTGCAGTATTTTGCGGTGCGACTCAAGTCCCCTTTTGTCAGCATGGGTCATATATATGGATGAAAATGACACTATGGTGTATTAAAAATAACACTACACAGTGCTAGTTTACATAAAAAGATAAGAAAAGAAAACTGCTACAATTATCTCTAATTGATCATATCTTCTTGATAACCTTTTTATTTACATACGCGTGTGTCTCTTTATTTCTCTGCTTCTTATCCTCAGGTGTATTAAACTGATGGCTGCTTCAGAGAAGGCCACCCTCTCCTCTGTGAGAGATTGCAGCAGTGCCTCCTCTTTGCCAACTTCAGTGCTCAGCAGTCATGCTTGGATTGGAAAGCATTCCCCCGGCTTCCGAATTCACGGCAGCCAAGTTGAGTTCTTGCATGAACCTGCTGACTTCTACTCAAACTTATTGGTGAGATATTGTTACATAACCTGGTCTATTGGGTTGGTTTCTTATCATTGATTAAATTTTGGTTTTCAGGAACAAATTAAGAAAGCTGAGCGTAGAATAGTTATTGCATCACTGTATTTGGGAACTGGTCGCATGGAACAGAAATTGGTCAGTTGTTTGAGATAACATTGTTGTCTTTACCCTGATATCCATCGGCGTAGGTGGACACGATATCAGAAACGTTGGCCCAACGTTCGCTACCGTTGAAAGTGGACATCCTGTTGGATTACACCAGAGGCCAACGCGGTCATCCCAACTCTTGCTCTCTTCTTGTGCCATTGCTGGAACAATATGGAAGTCAAGTAAGCTTTGACATTTCTAAGGAATTTCCTTGTAAACGGTTTCATCATGCAGGTGTCAGTCTCTCTGTATCACACGCCGGATTTAAGGGGCATGGTTCGCAGATTTCTCCCTGAACGGTACAACGAAGTGGTTGGTCTGCAACATATGAAGATCTATTTGTTTGATGACAATGTGATGCTCTCAGGGTGAGTTAACTGGCTCTTATGGTGTCCTCTCTATTGAGCATTTCTTTAATTGTTCCTAGGGCCAATTTGAGCGATTCCTACTTCACTAACCGCCAAGACCGCTATGTTATCATGCACAAAGCGCCTGGTTTAGCAGACTTTTTCACTAATTTAGTTTCTGCTGTCCAATCTTTCTCCTTTCAACTGAATTCTGACTGTTCTCTGCAGCTCTCAAAGGGACTCACAGTTCATCCGTTTGAAGGTGGGATTTTCTATTTCACTCACACCTTGTTAATCCGGCCTTCTTGTTTCTAATGGAAATGGCCGGATGAACTGAAAGGCTTGGCTTACATTATCAGTTCTCAATTGCGCAGGCAGGATTTTTTATCTGGAATTAAGACCGGATTAAATCAAGGCAAATAAAAAGAGTTTTGATCAGTTTATGTCATAATCCGTGTACCATGCATCTCAACAGAGATGAGACTGAACAGATGAAAAAAGTAATTTGAATCAGTTTGAGTTGTCCTCTTGTGGAAGAGGTCACTACCATCAAGATAGTGACGATGGATCGAGGGAAGCAAATTTTATCCTTTCCCAATCTGCATTTGATGTAGCCACACCAATTGTTGTAGATGACCATTGTTTCCCTCAGGAGCTTATTGTTCTCCTCCAGGAGTTCCAGGCGGTATTCACAAAGATTCTTAACTCTTAGCTAAGCCAATTCTCAAGTCTCGGGATTTACTTTTAGCCAGTTCCCATGGGCTCAGACTGATTGGTGAGTGAGGAGACTGTCGCTTTGATTTTTGTTTCCGTGAATAATACATTAAAACAGCAACAAATAGGTGCAAAACTTTCACAAGATGTTTAATTTACATGTAAATAACAAATTATGTGTATTATGAATTTATGATCCATTTTTATAGATATTTGTGGAGAAATCAACGATTTCAATCTTCACTAAAATCTGCGACTCGATCAAAATTTCCCTTAAATCCTTACAGTTTTGAGCGCATCCTGAGAGCGTTATGATTTTACGTTCTTCGACCTTCACTTGTTATTTTATTCATAACAAGTTTTGCAACTGAAATTCATGAGGCATGTACTTGAATATTATCTGATCATAAATGGTTCATGGAGATATTTAATCAATGAAAATGGTGTATTGAGAGGAAATATTCTTTATAACGAATGTTTTGTGGCTCTGAACCTCTCAATTCTCAACTCCTGAGAGTCCTCCATTGGACTTTTAGAGTTAAGACCCGTTTAACACAGCATTCAGAGTTAAAGGGAGGGAGAACTGGTTAAAAATGGACTTTGAGTCGTTATTTGATGCACCAAAAATGATTCCTAGGCCTGGCCCACACAAGGAATATCATCCCTAACGATTTTGCTGGAGATATATTGCTAATTAGGCGTGACGTCAGGAGCTGTGATGAAACACAGAGTTCCCCATCTTTTACAATGGGCCTCGTCATATCAGCGTGTCCTGCGACTAAACCCCTGGATATTTTTTTATTTTCTTTTCGGAAATAGATAGAATAATCATTTTGCCACCAGTCAGGCGCGAAATTTTTTTTTTTTTCGCTATGTTTCTTATTTTAACAAGCGATTTTCTAGGACACCTACCATGTACACCTGCTGTCAGAGTCGGCTCAGCGATTAACGGCGAATTCTCGAAAGTGAAACCGTAAACATGCTATGCTCTGACCCTATTAGAAGGGCATGCTGATGCTCAGCCAATCATACGGCATTTTACTGGGTCAGACGACATGATCTATTAAAAAATGCGCGCCAATGCTCGGCCAATGGTGCGGCGCTTTAATGGGTCAAATTGTTGTCATCATAAGTTTGCCTCCGTCGTCTTTCCCGCGCGGGCGATCGATTTTTACTAGGCGAGGCGAGCGGTAAACTACTCTCCCGAAAGCAATTTTAGGCTAGCGATGGCGATCGAGAGCGATCGATCGATCGCCATTCCTCTCCAGGCCTGAAGTTTATTTTGTGTAAATTCTCAACAAACACTGTTGCACACAACTCCAAGCAATATATATTGGACAAAATAATTCTCCTTTTTGAACTTATGTGCGCAGAATACGCACAGTGTATTTATGAGGAGTTTTATAAAAACACCTTTCCACACATTTTCATAACTGAACTGCACATAACTAGTTCTCACAGCTATTTTTTTCATTGCTTTCAATTAGGGGAAGATTCCTGATCGCAAATCGTGCGTGTCGCATATCAAGCAAACTGGGGTGCTATTTAGCTCAATAAATTATGGTAATCCTCTATGGTATTATCTCAATTGAATCTGGCCCGCGCTCCATTTGAAATAGAAAATAGACTTTGAGGGTGTGGCTGCGGTACGTGAAATGAACTCTTTAATTGATGATTTCAATGACATGACGAAAACGAGGTTCAAACTGTACAACAATTATTTCATGAGTATTGTATACAATCACAATCGATATGATCACTCACAATCTGGGTCTACTCCACTGCACGCCGTCCGCATCTCGCCGTTGCTTCGCCCGAAATACCGGCTTGAGGGCAGTGCTGGCGGTAGCACGCCGTGAAGCAGAACCAAACCGGTTGTGATCTGCAATCACAGAAGGATAAAGTTTAATACGTTTTGTTATCATTTGTAGAGTTATTTGCCAGATTTAATAGTGAAGCATAGGAGAGGCCTCGGGCCACTCTGAAGGGCCTTGGTGGCCGGAGTTCAGGGAACCCTTATATAGAATAATGCCACTTTGTCAATATTCATGCACTGGGTGCCAACTCTATTATGTCTTTTCAAAGTCAAGGACCTTGAATAACTGGCTTGTGGTCTTGCAGTCCGCGTGTCTCTTTTCCAGGTTCCCCAGCTACTGGTAGCATTGCTCCCCATCCACAGCAAAGCCCCTTGACACCATTTCCTAGCGTGAGGCTGCAGGCTGAATGTGGAATACAGAGAATGCATTTCAGTGAAGAAATCTGGCGGCGACTAGGCAGCAGAGCCGGTTGTGTTTATTTTTATCTATGAACCGCTTGAATGCCTTCTCCAGGTTGCGGAATTTTTGATGGCACTGTTCACCATCAACAGTGAAGGCTGAAGCCCCGCAACACATGCATCCCCTGGGCTATGAGCCTGCACACCCGTCTTTTCTTGGTTTTATCACAATTCGCTGATTTGCTCTGCTGAAGCAGCTCCGTCGTTGAGAAGGAGCATGCAAGGCACCTCAGAAAAATAATGTATCTGTCATAGGATGATCATTGAAGCCATGATATCCACAAATGTGCATGTTTTCAACATGATCTTGATTGAGTTTGCGCGTGCATAGGTATGAAAGCTCTCCTCCCCCAACAGCACCATTATCCAATAAGCTTGTCACTGTACTGTGTACATAAGTCCTTTTGTCAGTGTCATCCCATCAAGTGACAGTGTCACATACTTCTCATGGGACTGAAGAGTAAGAGCGCGGATGCGAACCATGTCGAATGGGCAAAGGCCAGGCGAATTCATGACTGTACTGAATCTCCTCCTCAAAGTAACTGGATGAGGCCATTTGACCTGAGCACATCATACACGGATGAATTCCTGAAGAAGACTCTTGTGGCTGAAGGCTCTGAAGGCTCATCTCTGTTACTCTAGCTTCTTTACTCCAATCAGCAACCCTCTTCTCCTTTGAATTTGAAAGAGAGCTGCTGACACTTGCTGAGTGTTGCATCTTGCTCAGACAGGAGGCGATGGTTTGCTGCCCGAGTTCAGCCATCTGATGTTGAAAGTTGAGCTCGGCTTCAGATCGTCGCTTCATGCGGTCCTTCAGGCGTTCAACTTAAAATTTATTCTATAAAAAGCATCAAATCCACACACAAAAGGTGCTCAAAACGCTAAACAGAATTCGAGAAAACAATACAGAGTAAAACATGGCAAACATAAAGTGAGATTGAAAGAAAGCCTGAGTAAAGAGATATGTTTTCAATTTACACTTAAAAGCAGCTAAGGAATCGGTAGTTTTAATCTCTTAAGATAAGATATTCCATAAAGCAGGTCCACACGATTTAAAACAACGATAAAAGCCAGAAGAATGAGACACAGGTTGGTTAAGTAAAACTTGATCAACACAACGCAGATCTCGCTAAGACACATAGGGCATTAAAAGTTCACTAAGATAAAGATAAACTGCCAAGACATTTAAAAACGAGTACAAGCAGTAAATAGGACAGGGCCCAATACAGTTAATGAATGAATTGCAATAATTAACCTCATTTCAAAGTCATTTCGGAACCTTTTCAGATCGATTCTATGGGCTTTTTTGAGTGACGATAGACCTTTTTTTAAATTTGGTCGACTGTAAATGATATTCAAGACAAATTAAATTACAAATCTCTTGCTCAGGCATAATATCTTGATACGAGATGAGTGCGAGATTTCTTTTATGAGAGCTGCTGAAAGATTTGCTCAAACGACGGTTCCCATTGTTAACAATCGGAGAATTCTTTGGTCACGTCACCACAGTCTGAAATTGAACGCGAGATTTTAAACCTCTCAAATTCAATATATCTGGAAATTAGCCCACAGCAAAGGCGTATTTGTCTTTTGGGATGCATCCTCTATCATCCGTTACTATTTCAAAACGATCAGAAGTCCGCTTTAATTATTTGATACAGACGATCTTCAATTTAAAATTCTACAAGCAATTTAAAGTGGGTCTCTTCTTGGATTGAATATTATTGGCCACTTTGGATTACACATGTCTGGCATAATCCTTAACACATGTATCGTTCCATTGGAAATGTTGAATTATCATGTTATGTTTCCTATTGAACAAATTGCCTCGCATTTCACCCACTCTGTGTTGTCCACGTGTAATGATATAATAAATATGTTTAATTTCTCCCATTTTTTTCCCCAGATCCGGATGGAGGTTTGGAGTTCCGATCTGAAGTATCAAAAAAAATCAACTCAATCATTGACCCAAGCGTCTGTCCAACATCATCCGACGCAGGACAGGATACGGTCGTGTTTCCTTTGGTTCAAATGGGTCCATTTGACATCCAAACCGACAGTATAGTCACAGAGGAATTCTTCCGCAAGGTTCCCCAGGCGTCTTCCATACGTTTAGCTTCTGGCTATTTCAACCTCACCAGTCATTACCGCCAGACGCTGATAAACTACAGTGCAGCAGACTATTGCATTCTAACTGCCTCTCCTCAGGTGGGATGTTGTCTTGCGTTGCTTATGGCTAACTTGTGCATCTTCAGGCGAATGGTTTCTATGGAGCCAGTGGAGTGTCAGGTGGTGTACCTCACGCTTATAATTACATCGCTCAGGGTTTCTTGAGGGAAGTTGGTGATCATTGCCAGCAGCAGCGAGTTCAGCTCAGTGAATACTCTCGACCCGGCTGGACGTTTCATGCCAAAGGCCTTTGGTACACTGCGCCTGGCCAACTTTTACCGTCTGCTACTTTCATTGGCTCACCAAATTTTGGTTTGTGTTTTTCTTTCTGTAATAAACACATTCCCTGGGGTAGTTTTTTGCCATCAAAGCCTGAGCCATTTTTAATTTTCTTCTTCTCCGCAGGGTATCGTTCTGTTTTCCGTGACGTTGAAGCACAAGCCGTTATAGCCACAGACAATGCTGATTTACAACGGAGGCTGCACCGAGTGAGTGATTATTCCTCTTTGCTTCATGACCTTTTTCTGTCCTTTGCAGGAACAAGATCATTTATACAGTCGCAGTCAGCCAGTCGAGCTTAACACCCTGGAAGCTCGGCCTATTCCTCTCTGGGTGCGATTTGTAACGCCATATATTTCAAATTTCTTCTGAATTTTTTTTTTTTTTTGTGCTTTTAATTTTATTTACTCAGTGTTTGTTGTTAATTTTTTAGTAAATTTTGTTGTTGAATATTTTTACATGAAACTGCAATAAACTTCTGCTTATTGCTTATACACGTCTTTGATTTTCTTGGGTTCTGGTGTCCTCAAGCTTTTTTTGTCATCTCTTTTTTGGGGTTGGGGCACAAATTACAAATTTATGAATTAAAGAGTGTTTTATCTTTGGGTTTGGAAGGCGACCACGTTGAATATGGAATGGATTGTAAAGGTAGTCTTTTTATTTTTTATTTTTTTTTTTTTTTATCACAGGTGTAAATCACTGGTGTCAGATCAAAAGCAATCAAACAGTAGGATGTCAATGGTAGTATATAATGTACAGGTAGTCTTTTAGGTTGATTGCAGGTCAAACCTCTGCTGTCAAACCAAATCGAAAGAATGACAAAAGGGTTGCATATTCAATAGATAGTGCAGTATTTGGTAGTATAGTATATAGTGCACTGGTAGTCCAAAGTTGATTCACAGGCCAAATCATTGTTGACAAAGGGTGCAGGTGTCTTTCAGGTGATTACAGGTGTGTTTTCGCAGAATCAGAGACAGGTTTCAAAAGGCTGTACACAGATAAGGAGGGAGGGTGTGTGTGTGTGGATACCACTGGTGCCCAAAGTGGCGCAGAACTTCCTCTCACAGTTGGACGATTATAGGGCGGTGCCTGGGTGTGGGGACGGCCAACGGAACATCCGAATCTAAACGAGCCGTTTCCACTGTAATATAATATTATTATATACATGTATATTGTATA
This sequence comes from Capitella teleta, assembly GCA_000328365.1. Lineage (NCBI taxonomy): Eukaryota > Metazoa > Annelida > Polychaeta > Capitellidae > Capitella > Capitella teleta. The sequence goes on along the minus strand of KB298217.1, from coordinate 584,799 downwards.
GGAAGATCGGGAGCCGTTAGCTAACAGGTCCCGACAACACACGTGTGTCTGTGTGGCGGTCGGATACCGTTTGCGAAACGGGTGCAGATATACGCCTGTTCCGTTTCTCTAACGGTGCAGATATGAGAATGAGAATCGGGTGAAGAAAGGGTCCGATGGGTTGCTGCTCCACTCTCTTTGATGCAATTGTTTTCACAGATTGTTTTCACAAACAGGATCTGTTCGCTACGATGTGCTAGAAGGTACTCTTATTCGAATTGAACTTGGTTATTGCTCTGTAAGCTATAAGTGGTTTTCCGGACAGGAAACGGTATCAATTAGTGTTTTAAATCAGTTGCTTTGGTGTTGGGTCAGTCACATCCGCTTTGTTAATGGTAAGCCGCAAGGTATGAGTAACGCTCCTTCACCCACCTGAGTGCACCTGTGCAGATCAATGGCCGATCTTCCTAAGCAAACATTCCTTTTATGAAAGCTAAAGGGGGTATCGTGCAGCATTGTTGTTTTCCACAGAGAAGATTATCAGGGATTTTCACACGATATACTATTATACGTGGACCCTCTTAATTAATTACTTTTCCGTGCAATACCCCAGGGCAGATTTTGCGTTCATCGGCACAGCACGTCTTAAAGCAATCAGGGCAACAGTGTACTCATGTAAGACATTTGGTCATTGTTTATAGCCTTCAGGATTTGTGCCCCATACAATAATGTTGTTCACTCACTGCATGCTTAGCACACAATCTTCCAGAGGCGGAAAATTAAGCCAACCACAGATTTTAGGTGTAAATTTTTGGTAACGTTAGATAACGTTATTGCCCCCACCCTGCGTAACTTTAAATAACGTTATTTTGTAACGTTAGGGAAGGTTACCTACACGTGTCTCCCACATTTGCTTAACGTTTCGTGTTTGCTGGGAAGCACTGCTGACTGATTAACGTCTACATGTCATGTTAATTTGATCAATATATTAATCATCATCGGAAACACATGCACGTACGCATACGCTGTTAAACATTATTTCCTCGCTTTCAGTTTAAGTTTCATGCATGCATATAGTCGTAAGATTAAAAAAATGTATTGTTGTGTATACTCACATGTTTACTTCAAAATGTTTAAATCACGAAAGATAACAACCAAACAAACAATTGCTACAGTGTATAAAATATAATATTTCGAAGGTAACTAATATTTCATCCAACCTATTTATAGTCCAGTTGTACCCTTCCTTGTTTGCAACTGCTTGGAAAGTAATTAAGGGAGTTACATAACCGGTAAAAAGTGCAAATTGACCATGCATCGAAATGGAAGAGTGCAACCTCATTTCCCCCACTTTTTCACTGGTGTCACTTTCAGCATCACGTGACTTTTATGACATTTTTATGTTATTATTTTTGTTTGCGTTTAGATATGTCTTGGGGTGTTGAACGTGAGATATTCCCTGTTCAGTTGTCAGCTCGACCTTCGATGATGCCCCATTTCCCTGCAGGCTTTCCATAATAATGAGGCCAAATCCATTCTGAAAAAAAAAAAAAAAAAAAAAAAAAAAAAACCTAGCAAAAAACGGTTTGAATCCGCCACACGAATTTTTAGCGCCTCGTGGCAATACCCGTGGCTATACAGTCACGCCGCCTCGACGTCATTTCTAGGTCATGATCACAGACTAGCGAAATGTTAGGGCCGAAGTGAAGCACTTTCTTTTATGTCGACTAAACGTCACTATTGTGACGTCGACCTGTTGTCATTTTATGGCCAGTTTGACGTACCGGACAATTTCTATAGATTTTTTGTTTAATAAATAGTGCTCCGTTGTGAAAGCAATCCGCAATTTTGGAATATGTAATTCAGTTATTCAATGTACTCACCTGGAAGCACAATATAATTTCGTTGAAATGGACACAACATTGATTTTTAATAATTGTTTATCCAAGCGAAATTATATTCACATTAAGCTAGTATTATAAATACGACTCTAAGAATGAGTTGAAGGCGAGTGGTTCCGATGATTTTGATGGAAAATACATCGCGTTATAAGGCTGTCGCAGCGTCGTTTCTTCGTACTCATAAGATTATTTGGAGAAGAAATTTAACATAAAATACTTTTGTGTGTGAAGATAAGAGGCTACTGTAAATACAAATGGCAATTAATTTGAGATGAATTGGGCAGCTTAAGAGCAAAGAACATTTTTGAAACACCATGGATCAATTATTTATGAAAGCTATTAACATAATTACACGTGAAAAGAATTTGGTTGAGGTTACACATTATGCATGGAAGCTATTTACAAACAAGAAATTCGGTTATGGGGTTCTAAATTATACTAATTATACTTAATTATACTTAATTATACAATGGACAAAGTGACAGTATTGCACTTTATAAGATTCCCCATTTACAGGTAGCATAACTTTGAAACACCCTGTATATGCCCATCTCTCATTTGTGCTGCCATTATGCAAAGGCACAGCGAATTAAAAAAGGGAGATAAATCTCAGAAAAGACCAAACTATGAAAATGAACCAGATTCAGAGATAATCAAATAATATATAGTACTCCATAATATTATGTTATATAATACATACATATACAACATTTGCATCAAATAATCTTGGGCACTTTCGTCGTCTGGATATAAAGAGAAGACATTTTTATTGTCGATTTTGGGATGGAAAAACTGACACTAAATATTAATAACAAATGAATTGCTGTATATTTGTATGTCAGCATAATCAATTAATTATTTCTGAATGAACATCCAAGCAATAAAATACACGTGCTGTCAGTAGCCATTACCACTATCAGTGACGGCAATTGAATGATAAAATAATATTAACGGTATTTGTCTGAGCCTGTCTATGTTTGTGCCACTTGTATCGCGGTATATTGGTGATGCACAGCACAAAGCTTTGAAGAGAAATGTGAACTAGGCCCTGAACATGAAACCAATTACTGTCGAGTTCTGTATCATATAATAATATTATCACTTTCATAAATCCCCACCATTAGCCATGCATATCACGCATTGAGCACATTGTATCCATGAAATGATCGTTACAAAATATATTTAAAAAAGAGCAATTAGTGAATGCTGTGACTGCGATATTTGATACCGAAAACGTTTCAGCTCCATGTATATGGGTGCGTGGAAATGATCTTCGATGGTTTAAGGTGTGTCTGTGAGATTGCATTGTATGTATAATTGTATATTGTTAGTTTATGCATGCCCTATAATATGCACGATTAGGTAAACCCCCGCTCCTCAATACGACTAGGATTTCTCCAATATTTGGGCGATGTCTGCGCCGTTATCGGATTTATTTTTCGCTAAATTCCGGTTTTGGGACCCCGTTATGAACTTGAAAACTCGGGTGTGAACTTCAACATACACATTTATAAGTAGTCACTTTTACGCATGTTTGAGAGAGAGAGATCGAAGAAATTCAACGGGTCGAAACAGGAGTCGGGCCTTTACATCACAGTCATTGCAGCATGGCAGAGGGAGTGTGAGGGTACAGGTAAAGGCATGCGCGAAGTATGACTATACTGATAGCTATATATGTTACTGCCTTTTTGCATACGTTATTCTCCAAACAAATGCACCCGTAACTTGAATAAAGTGAGCGACATGCATTTCTAGAATCAATAGGGGAAGGGGTCAGGGGGTTAAGCATAAGGGCAAGAGATGATAATGAGGGGCATCGGTGGCCACGCCTTTTGTGGATTGTTCGATAAAACGATCCCTGCAGAGGGCCCAGCAATCACTGCCGCAATGGACACGAGCGGCATCGTTCGTTTGCTGCTGGCAGCCATGCATCTGACCGTAGTTCATTGCGAAGTTCAGCCTCCAGTTGAGATCATCATCGGCATTATGCCCCTGAGGGGATTTGCTTTGGGGCCTGCTCTGATGGCCATCGAAAAGGCCAAGGAAGAGAAACTCCTAGAAGACATCCGATTGACGTGAGTATATTTGGTCTCTTATCAAACACGAAAGCTGAATTATTATACTCACTTGTTCTCTTGGTATCATTTCAAACAGTAACCAGAAATTGAAATGTAATTTCATAGTCGAGATTAGTATTTGTTAACTAAGGGTATGCTCACATTTGACCTAGACATTCTGCGATTTCTATAATAAATCGTGCACATGCTGTTAAGGAGTGCCCTTGTTCATTTCGAAATATTTTGATAGCAATCTTCCTGACTATTATAAATGCAACGAAACCAATTAAAACCTTATGCGGACCTTAAAGAGGACCTATGTTCATTTGGGAACCTTTTTAGATCGATTCTATGGGCTTTTGTGAGTGACGAGAGACAATTTTTGAAGTATTTGGTCAACTATGAATGATATTCAAGAAACATTAAAATAAGAATTTCTTGCTTAAGCAGAATAGCATGAAACGAGATGAGTGCGAGATCTCTTTTATGAGAACTGCTGAATGATCTGCTCACTCGACGGCTCCCATTGTTAACAATAGTAGAATTACTTTTATGCCGTCACGGCGGTATGAAATCGAACGCGAGAAGAAAGCGAGATTTTAAACCTCTCAAAATCGATTTATATAGGAATTAACCCACAGCAAGCGTATTGTCTAAATATTTGTCAGTCAAAAGGCGTATTTGTCTTTTGGGATGCATCCTCTTTCATCCGTTACAAGTTCAAAACAATCAGAGGTCCTCTTTAAATATACATGTAATTCACGATTATAAATAAAATGCCCGCTTTCGTTCGACACTGATTAGATTTCTTGAATGATTTCTCTAATCAGAGCTACTGAAAGTGCTTCTCATTCGTAGCTCACTTTGTAAACAATCGATGACATCCCCCTCACATGAGATCAAACGCGGGAATAAAGCGAAATTTCAAACATTTTAAATATCCAGGAACTATTGCCTGGTACATTATCCACAGCTTCAGCTTGGTAGCCACATAATCGTTCATAATGAGATTTACACCTACCTGGTGTTGATTAGATCCGGCATGGAGCATCATGGCTTGCTCACTCTACATGTATATAGGCCAGATTTAAGGGCAATCATATTGCCCCACAGATTAGGTTAGAAGTAATTTCTCACCAACATCGTGAATTTCACTCGTTTTATGATAAACGGCTTTTTTGCAAAAGACAGATTAATGCTTCCTTACCTAGAACATAGCCATTCCTCGAGGTCATTATCCTTCGCACATTGAGGCATTCCTCATAAAATGTGACCCTTCTTTTCCTTTTGCATCAATTAAGTATATCTTTTGGGAAGTATTCAAAGGCCTCATTCAATGCTCTCACGTTGGAACGGTTTTTACATCAGGAATCGAGAGTTCTTTTGTTTGATGCAAAAGTATGCTTGGTCACTAATGAGTGCGTCGCTGTCTCTCATAGAAAAACCAAATTTGCGAAACCGAAAAACTACTATTCAATGCAGTTTGTTTTCGTTCTTTTCTTTTTATATGTTTTTTTTTTCTTTTTGTGTGTGTGTGCATTCACCTTGTGGCCTACTGACCTGAACTCACCTTTGACGCTCGATCGTCAATATAAAAACTGATTTTTTTTTGTTAATTTGATCGCTTTCATCTTTCATTGTTCCCCTAGATGCCACTGTTGCAGTGTTCCTGAAGGTATCATCGATTTCAGTCGTAGCATCCGACTCACTAATTAGTCTTCACTTTAGCATCAGCTAGATCTGTATATATATATTTTCACAGGCTGAGTGTAAGATTCCCTGTTAATTTGAACTAGATGCAAATAATTGCGAAATTATCTATCAATAATTTATTAATAAAGGCATGCATTCTACCACATGGGCGAGGTCAACATTGAAACGACACAATTAAAGATTTGTGCAAACTGTAACTTCAGGGGTTTGTCGCCTTCAATGGTTAGATTTAATTAGCTTTTTGATTAATTGTATACTGACATAAATCATAATGGAAACAGAAAATAAATGCCTAATCTATGATGAATATCGGGAGAATTGCACCATATTGAAGCACGCATTTTCCCAGTGGAGGCGTAGTGTAAATGTATATTATTTTATAGTCCGACACCTTTTCCAATGCTTCAGACTAATATGCCGTTTGATTACCAAGACCCCTGTGTATTGGTTTGTTAACTTCGGTTGTACTTATGTTAACCACTAAAACATACAAGGCTACTCCCCGTACTGACCGAAATATTGTTTCTCGGTTGTTTAACTTGTTATGTCATACCGAAAACTCAATATCTATATTGCGGTAGATTGCTCAGCGATATCAGTTTGAAACCATGTCACATCATGGTTGCATGGTATATTACATGGTATGCCTACCTAATCTGTCCGTAAATTTTCAAGGAGCGCATTCTGGTAGCGAAAACGACCAATAATAAAACACCTCTCTGCGGCCTCGGAATTAGGGACATGTCACTCCTGGAAGAGATGTTCACTGATAAAGAAAACAGCTTGAATAAAGTTTGTACAATAGGAAATGAACTTTTCTCCTAAATGCTATGCCCACTCTCGTTGCTTTGCGTTGTAGCCTACATTCAAAGATATGATTGATTTAGAATGCAAAGGGCCTACTGCAGCTCCGCACACGATAAACGATTATAGCGATGACAATAATGTACAGCCTGGTATAAAAGCCAACCTCAATATCTACGAATTGAGTCAGCATCCACATCTGAGCTTACTATTTTATGATTCCCACTTGAGTGAGTCCCGGCAGAGGCTTCGGCACAAGACCATTCCAAGAGGAGAAGGAGGGGGTGGATCTTACTTTATTGGAATCATTGTGAATGTATGTACATGTAGCAAGCTTTGAATGCCTTAGTTTCTCTGTAAGGGTTAAGCTTATTATTACTTAAGCCTACTCAGCCTTGTAAAAGTGGTTTTTTCTTTTCCTTATCGAGTGCATATTTTGGGGTGGGATGCCATTAGCCTTTTCATGGTAACAATAACAAAGGCTTGGTTAAAGTCGCGAGGAGTTGGCTCGGGGGCTTGGGAATTTGTATGCAGTGCGCAAGGTTTGGATTTAATAATAGCTCTTTCTCTTCTCTACGTGTTTGGCATTGATGGATGACGTGTGCACTCAACAGGTCGTCATGGTGATAGAACCCGCCGGTATCTAAGCATCTGATGCTCAGATACCGGCGGGTTTATCGTCGATCAAACTGGTTTGATGATAAACTCACTTGCACTAGAGCGTGATACATATGTTTATTTTAAGGCTCATTGTCTGCTTTCTTTGTGAGATTATGTAATCTCCTGGTGGTTACATATTACACGCACTTGCATGCTACTCTATCAATCTCCAATTAAGGCTGGTGTTTGGCAAGTAAAACTAAAACGTATATCACAGCAATGTGCATGTATACTAGTATATTTAATGATACATCCACACGAAAGCCACAGAGCAATGATGACTACTATTCTTATTTCAGAGCCTACACTGGAGTATCGATGGGGTGTGATGAGGAAATAGCTATTCCAAACGTCATCAACATGTACACCAAGAAAGGAATAACAGCAATCATTGGAGGGCGATGTAGCGGTAAGATTGTATTGCTATTGAAGCCACAATTATGAGGGGCAATACTGACGTAGTGACTGACTCCAATTCTACATCATTTATCCACGGGTTTGGTGGTAAGCTCCAAGCTCGTAATAACAAAGACACAACCATGCAATCACTTCATATTGGCGTTAATTTACCTTCAACAAATATCCAGAAAAAAATATCCAAAATAATAAGAGAATAGTGACCGAGAGAGTGAGTGTGTGGAGAGTGAGAGTTGAGTGTGAGTTTGTGGAGTGTGTTGTCCATGGTAAATATTATTCGTGTCTGGTGTACTAGAATCAGATGCAAGGCAGCCTGCGTTTCTAATAGAAAATGCAGTAAATCGGTGCCTTCCAAGTATTTGCTATCTAGCAGTGATGGATGCGCTTGCTTCCCGCTTTTCGCTTCTTGGCGAACTTCTGACCCCATTCACTAATTGCATCTTGGTCTTGTGACCCCTCAGTATCGCTGATTGCCTCTTGAGAGATGGACGCAATCCAGTGCACGCTCTGCCCGAAGGTCTACATACATAGGCAGAGTTTAGAGTTTATATAATCATAATTACATATGCTATAATGAAACATCGTGTAAAGTAGTTGGAAGCACCCATGTAATCTTAACAAATAGTACAACAAAAACAACACCGGTATTATGTGAATCGACAATGCTATCAGTTATGACTTATCTTTTGCTGTGATAACGTTAAACCCATCTAATATATAAAAACATATGTGTCTAAAGGTAAAGGTTAGATTGAAATTGAATGTCTTTAATAACATCCTTTTAATTATACTGAAACTGAATATTGTTAAATAATTAAATAATAAATTTAATTAATATAATTAAAGATGCCTGTGAAAAGACTGGTCTGTACCTGGCATACTGGAACGTCGCCTTCTTCCCTGAGTCCTGTTCCAGTCAGTACATCGCAAATAAAGCGTCATTCAAGACAATCGTCAGAATCGGCTCTGTTCAACACCGACTTGCAGAAGCCTTTGTCGATTTATTCAGGTCGGCCTGTCCTTCTGTTTGGCCCATAGTTAATAATCAGGGAATATCCACAGGTATTACAAGTGGAGAAAGGCTGTCATGGTGGCAATTGGAAGTTCATGCAAGATCTTTGCTGAGGCCATTCAAGCGGCGTTTGAGGACGCTGGCATCAGTGTTGCTGAATATGTTCAGCAAACGGAGCCCAATGTTGACATTGACAACATTCTCAAGCGAATAAGGGATCGATCTAAAGGTTAAAAAGGATATTAATTTCAATGCATTTGATTGTTTTCTCTAAATCTGCAGTTGTGACGATTTGCATGGGGGGAGCAGAGAACATGAACGAGTTCTTCTTGAAAGCGATGGAAGCCGGGATGACCAATGGTCAATACGCTTACATCAGCCACTGGTTCTTCCCGAGTCAGACTATCATGGAACCATGGCATGCATGGCAGCAAAAGGGAGACGTAACGATGGTCAGAAAACTGAAAACAGCCATGATGGGCTGCAAGGTGGTCAGTACCCTCATTATGCTCAAGATTGGCTGTATATGTGAGTGCTTTGAATGATCACATAGAATTGTAACACACATGCCCGAATGCCACAAGTGTCTAAAAGATGTATCCATCTGATATAGCTAGTCCATTGCAAACGCTACATGTATATATTTTGCCGATTTATCTGGCTCCTGTCAGTGAAATGGAATATACCATAATAGGCTGTTGCAGATAGTCACAGCATTTGCTAACTTATGTACTTCAGAAATGAATTCCTTTATGATGTATCTTTACAGGTCACAGGAGGCGGCATGTATGGTGACGTCATGGACGATATGCGGAGTAGAATGAAAAGCATTGAAGATAAATATAACCTTACGAACCAGGTTAGAGAACCCGATTACCCTGACTGACTGACCGGTTTGCTGTCCTTGGCAGGAGAGCTCTCCAGAAGGCGTTCAAATGTATGAGGCCACTTTCTCTTATTTGTCGCTGGTCCATGAGGCTCTCAAGGGCGGGCTGGACCCAACGGATGGTCATTTAATTCAGCAGTTGGCCAGGAACAAAACATTCCAAGGTTAACTTTCGAAATACACGCACTTGGTTAAGCATTAAAATTCATATGTCAAATTAGTATTCAATGTCCGTTGAGTATAGAATATTATTATTGGTGCATATACAACTGTTGCCTTCGCGGCATGTTATATTTCTTATATCTCTATTGACGTGTAGCTGAATATTATAGGCGAGGAATTAATTTGATTTACATGATATATAGGGATTAATTTGATTTACATGATATATATATATATATATATATATATATATATATATATATATATATATATATATATCATTTACGCTAATTCATCTCGATTTGCAATTTTTATTTTGCAGGTTACTCATCCCATATCAGTTTTGATAACATTGCTGACAGGAAATCGATGTTCAATGTGTATGACATTAAACCCGATTGGGAATTTATGAGGCCGTTTATTGAAATCGACACAGCAAAACCAGTGCAAGCCCATGATGACGTAAGTCATTTCTCATAAAGACGAATTAACGCTCAACGAATTTCCATACATCTTCGCCAGCATCTTTTGGTCTTCAGAAAAACTGTTTGGGCGGAGGGCGTGGTCAAGCCACCAAATGACCCGGACGACTGCGATGGAAATGATATTTGCAATGATGCTGGTCAGTGATTCATTAATTATTTTATTATCAGATTTTCTGCTAAAAAACTCTTCCCAATGCTTTCTTAGTTGAAATTTTGACTGATCACATATTATCTGCATAAATTGGAAATAATATGCAATGTTCCATTAGTGACCAAAGCATTTTGTCATTTGAGTTCACAAATATCAAACTAACTGACTGGTACATGCTTACGACATATTGCGAAACGTTATAAATGTAACGTGTCATGAATTACAACCTAATGGGAGTATTGCAACTTGATTTTGCGGATTCCATTTGCAGAGACAGAAGAGGAGGAGGAGGATTGGGTCATTCCGGTGGCTGTAACTCTTTCCCTGGCAGCCATGATTTCCTCAGCCACAGCTGCTTTCGTTATCCGGTAACATTACTTGGTTGTGGTTTCTACTTTTATACTTGATTCATTTACAGGAGAAGGCGGATTGAAGCTGAGTTACATGAAATGATCTGGAAAATCGATAAAAGAGATATCGTACCCATCAACCGTAGATCGATGTCATCGGTAATTAATCAGCTTTTTTATAAAGATTTGTTTTTATCTTTCTGTTTATATCGTCCTTTTACTATTTCAGTGTCATACTGACGACACGCCAGACAGTTCCTTCAGCAATGTTGATTCGTTGTTCCCCGGCCAGCAGCAATTATCCCGCACCGTCCTATACAAGGGAACGGCGGTTGTTTTTCGGCGGGTGAACAGGGAGAGTGGTCATATTTCAACTGAGGAGCTGACTAAGCTACGACAGGTGACGTTACTTTCAGCCACCCCAGAAACGTTAACTGGACGCTGATAATTATGAGTTGTGTGCGATACTAAGTAGCCGCTTCTCAGCCCGGGTGTGGGAACATAGAACATGTTTTGATGAAATGTTGAGTTTATCCAACATGCATGATTTGGGATAGCTTATACCCATTTGTATTCGATGTCGTAAAAGCTGTCATTCAATTCATGTATGAAAATCCGTCAATTATAATGCATTCATATAACATGACATGATTGGGTTTTACAGCTCCATCCAAACCATTTGGATGATACGGGCGCCAGAATAGAAGGCCCGGGACCGGGGTTTCTCCCTACTCCTATCGATTAATCCCAAGGGTTCTTTATCCTACATGCCATCATAGACAGTAGTACACAGCGCCCGGCCTTGTTACGCAGTTGGGCAGCACTGCATAGTCATCGAAGAATTACTATTATAACGAATTACAATTTTAATTCACAATCGGTCGGCATAGGATTGCACTCAGCCGGTTAAACGCACTGATCTAATCGGTGCCCCCCCCCCCCCCCGGATTCAGAAAATGTGTATAACATAATAAGCCGTTTCTAGTGGAAACTGCAGACACATGAAAATCTGGTCAAATTCTTTGGGGCTTGTTTAGAACCACTGGAAGCCATGAGTATCTCGGAATATTGCCCAAAAGGATCTCTCATGGTGAGAATCGCGAGATGGACAAAGCGTCAATTTTAAAATTGTATTTAATTCTCAGGATATCTTGCAAAACGACTCTCTCAATCTTGATTGGTCATTCAAATCCTCGTTCATCACTGATCTTGTATCTGTGAGTACATATAGATTTTGAAGTGGACACAATTAATTTACAAACTTGTGTAGGGCATGCGATATCTACACAACACTTCGCAGATGAAGCATGGAAATTTATCCAGTGAGGTTTGCATGATTGACTCGAGATGGACATTGAAGATCAGTGGCTTTGACCTCGACATCTTGCCAAGTCTTCGACGTGATTCTTATGCTGACCTCGGAATGGCTATTTTGTGGAATGCTCCAGAAGTTCTCCGCAATCCAGGTGACCCGGCCGTGAAGACAAAAAGTTCAGATGTGTATAGTTTTGCGATCATTCTACAAGAGATTATCACCCGAGATGAAGCGTACTTCATCGGAACTTGTCCTTACACAGCTGGCGGTATAGGAGCGCATACTGATATAGTGATAAATTTATTAATTTTGCCTTTGAACAGAGGTCATTGAACGCGTTCGCGAGATAAGGCCTCAACCTTTCAGACCTCAGATGGACGAGTATGGGGGAAACAACCAGAACGTAGACGTGACCCTGATGGAACTAATGTACAACGGATGGCATGAAAATCCCGACTCAAGACCAACCTTTGACGACGCTGCCCAGGTTATGGCGAAACTCAACAATGGGAGGTTTGTTGTAAGAGTTTTCATTTCTTCATTTTTGAAAAATATATTATTCCTTTTGCAGGAAAACAAACCTCCTGGATGACATGGTTCATCTGCTCGAGAAGTACACATCAGAACTGGAGTGCCAGGTCCAGGAACACACTTTACGGTTGATAGAAGAGAAGAAGAGAACGGAGGAACTTCTGCACAGCATGTTGCCACGGTGGGAATCCTACTGTCGTGGGATGGTATCGTATGTTAGTATTCCAGACCCGTTGCCGAGAAACTGGTTTCCGGAGAAAGCGTTGTTTGTGAGCTGTTCGACAATGTCACGATATACTTCTCTGACGTCGTTGGTTTCTCTGAGATGTGCACCAGAAGTCATCCGATTAGAGTCATCAGTCTTCTTAACGAAATTTACACCATTTGCGATAACATCATTGCCATGCATGATGTTTACAAGGTTAGTATCAGATAAACGAGTTCCTTTGTGTGGGTGTGCCAGCATTGTCAGGAGAAAGGAAATAATTTTATTTCTGGGTTTTGTGGTTTATTTTTTAAGTGGATTGCATATTTTTTTACTTGTATCAGGTTGAGACTGTGAGTGACTGCTACCTCGTGGCCGGCGGCCTCTTCAACAAAGGTTCAGATCACATGCGGAAGGTGGCTCAAATGGCCGTCCAATTGCTCATGCAGGTCGGCGACAAACACCGGGGAATTCTCAAGGACAATGATCTCATGATCCGGATAGGGATCCATGCTGGACCATGTGCTGCAGGTGAACAACTTCAGATGGATTTCAATCCTGTGTTTATCGATGTCATTCAGGTATTGTGGGTCTGAAGATGCCTAAATATTGTTTATTTGGCGACACAGTGAACGTGGCATCTCGCATGCAAACAACAGGAGAGGGTGAGATCTTGAAAGGAAGAATCGATGTGAATGAACTGGTTTATATGAAGGAATGAAGATTCATCTCAGCTCAGAAGCACAAAAACAACTGATGAGATTCACAGATTTTCAAACTGAAAGTCGGGGCACTCTTCAAATCAAGGTATTTATGAACTAATCAATTGTTTATGTCTAACAAACGGTTAAAAATTCCATTCAATACATGCATTGATATTTTTTTTAGGGCAAAGGTTTAATGGAAACATTCTGGCTAACAAAGTCGTCAGAAGGGAGTGTTCCTTCATGGGGTTGAAATGAACACCCAATGGACATACATCATTAATGATGAAAAATTGTATTCGCAGAAATTGTATGCCTGTAATGCACGTATTCATGCGCGGAATGGACCATATTCCATGGAATGATATATCGACATTATCCGTGTTAATTGCCCTGAACCGATCATAGCATATAATCTTTCATGTATCATCGGTTTTCTCTCCAAAGACAAAACAATACAAAGTATGTCCGTCCGAGGTTTTTTTGTTGTTGTTTTTTTTTTTTTTTTTTTTTTTTTTTTTTTTTTTTTTTTTTTTTTTTGGGGGGGGGGGGTCAAAAAATTTAAAAAATTTTTTTTAATTGCTTTTCTTTTTTTCCGGGTTATTTTTTCCAATGCCTTTGGGTGGGGGGTGGCCAAATACCAAAGGTTTTTTTTTTTCGGGGGGGGGGAAAAA
>KB298217.1:550608-570743 GCA_000328365.1 Capitella teleta | reverse complement strand
TTGCATACGCGTAGTCACTCTCTTGCTTGCATGTCAATTGTGTTACAACACCTTGAAGCTACTCTCCTTGTTTGATTTGTCAATTGTGTAAACCTCATACACGTCATGTGTATTAGCACACGGTTGAAAAATTGGCAATAATAAAATACGGTCAAAATACTTTGTGGCTCTTGTTTAAATAAAGTAAAACATGGGGGGCTCCCTATATAATAGGGTACCGGCCGAAGTGGTCGACTTGGAGCCGTGGCTTGCAAAAAAAAAAAAAAAAAAAAAAAAAAAATCAAAAAAATCAGCCGATATCAGCGAGGATAACATGACTGATTGGCCAGATATGTGAGATTGTGGCTAAGAAATTATGAAATGTGTTGGCTGGTGTATCACTGGTCACTTCGGTCCCGAACCACTTAGGCCTCAAATCACTACAAAAACTATCTCGCTCTTAAATTCAGCATCGAACTCAAAATCCCCAAAGTTAAAATTTTAGTGATCATAATTATTGTTATATAGTGCATATAATTATGATGATAAAAGATGCCAGGCGAAGCGATGTGTATTGAGAGGCAGTATTCCTCTCGACATTTAAATATTTCTTTCATGGCTAATTATTCCCTTCTCATTTTACTTTTTTTTTCCCTTCAATTGTGTCCTCCGCTCATGCTGCGAACGATACTTTCTTCCCAGGTGAATAAATAAACAAACTTTCATATATAAGTTAGTAATCCAACAAAGGAACGTGTTTATTTATTTCAAAATCCCACGAATAATAGCAAACAACAAAGGGGGTACGCCTGAATCCCTCCTACATTATCACCCAGGTTAGAATCAAATTGATCTTTCACACAACTGGTAGTAAGATAAGTTATGGCACAATACATCACTTAGTTATTGAATTGAAATAAACGCACACCCATAATTTATCATTCTGAGGGAGTGTGTTGCAAAGCTGTCAGGATTATAATATGTTTTTTTGGTTGCATTCGTCAACCAATATAATTACATGAGGTTATATCCATTGGGTTATATCCTGGCTATTAGAGTACAGAAGGGCTCCGCTGATTCATATCAGTTAAGGGCTGATACAATATTTTAAATATGGTACACAGACTCACAAATCAGATATCCTGTTTTGATAGGTTATTAAGTATTGTACACAGTGTGAGTTTACGAGAAGTAAATTGAAGAGGATTTCTCCTCGTAAGCCTTGTTACTTCTGCCATTGGACGCTTCGTTCCTGACCCTGTCCGATCGTCTTCCAAGTTCAATGTTCTCCAAACCACTGGAAAGAAATGAGACACACAATATTAATTACCATTGTATAGTAGAGAATGACTCCTTACCCGGAATTATCTGAGGAAGGAGAAAAAAAAAAGAGATATTTATTAGTGAAAATGAAAAGCAAATATCGATGATGAATATACCTGGGTCGTAATCTTCGTAAAGTAGATATCGCTTGTTTGGTTGACCAGAGTAGCCGAGGTCACTTGGTGATGGGTCATACACGCTTCTGGAGATGGTGCTATCGACTGGGTTGGAAAACCTCTGGAATGGCTTCATGTGTGGCAATGGCTCGTACATCGGGTTTATGAGCCTGGCTGGTGGGAGCATCTTCGGAGGACTACTGTTATGGACAGACATAGGTGTGACATTCATTCTACGCTGCTGTTTAAATGCCTTACAAGAATCGGGTTCCGCAGTACATGCAAGTGAGTCCAAGAAGAATCAAGCCGATTATACCACCGATTGTCCCACCAATGATGTACGGTACGATGTCTCCAGTGTCTGGAGATGGTCATAGTTAGGGTTTGGCGGGTGATCTACTGTGTTATCACTCACCTGTGCATCTATCCCCTGAGTAGCGACCTACGCAGTCACACGAGGCGCCGCCTTCTCCGTCAGGAATACAAGTACCGTTGTTCTTGCAATAGACGTCATCGCCAGTAAGACCGCATGGATCTGGAGTAAAGATAGCCAGGATTCAAATTTGCGCTTATCTGAAGAATTTTTGAAGAAATAATGTACTGATGTTTTTTATTTTTTATTTTTTATTTTATTACTGGATATACAAGTACTCACTGCAGTCGTTGACAGAGTCGGACCCCTCCTCGGTTGTGCTTCCCCCATCCGGACAAGCTTTGCATTCATCCTGCCATTTCTGGTCTTGGTATTTTCCTACAGGGCAAGGGGAGCAGCCCGAGCCATTCTTGTAACTACCAGCGCTGCAATTGGCTGAAGGAGAGAACGAATTCGGTTCATATTTGCCTCACAAAGTTAATAATATTTAATTAGACAATCAGTCACACGGTTTTTGTTTTACAAATAAAGCTCTAACTCACGGACAATGCAGTCGGTGCTCTCATTCACAGAGCCAACGTCGGCTGTGATGAAATCGACTGGGCACAAATCGCATGCTTGAATTCCCTGCTCGTCCTTGTAATATCCAATTTCACAATCTGTGCAAACCCCGGAAACGTCTTCTTGTCCGGGCGGACAGGTCTCTATGAAAGCAGGAAATGCCATTAATAATACATGTCTCAGAGCTAAGATCACGAAAATATTTTATTATGTGAATTACTGTGTTGCATAATTATTATATGATCAATCAGTTTTTGCACTTACTCAGACAGTCCGTGATATTCGTGGATCCCTCATCGAGAGTAGTGAGGTCCGTCGGGCATTCCAGGCACTCTGACTGCTCAGATAGCGGCTGGTAATAGCCAACAGGGCAAGGTGTGCAATCGGATCCATTCAAGAAGTTACCAGCAACGCAGACGACTTGCAGCAAAAAAATTCATGCAGACAAGTTGATGTGGGACATTGAACTACTCACGGACGGTGCAGTTGTCATTGGAAATAGAACCGACGCCTTCTGTGACTGTGTTTGGGTCATCACACGGCACACACACGGCACCTACGTCAGTGTTGTTTTTGTAGAAGCCCACCTGGCAAGGCAGGCAGGTACCGTTGGTCATTGCATCTTCTTCGCCCAAACCGCAAGCGACTGTAAGGCAGCCATAGTACACCGAAATCTCAGGATGGGCCATACTTACAGACACACTGAGTTGCATTGGCGGTGGCGGTGTTAAGGGTTGTGTAGTAGGGGGGGCAGGGATCGCATTCAGCCCTGTCCTCGTACTCTTGATATTCCCCAATGGGACATTCGACGCAGGTCAGGTTATCCAAATCTTGTTTATAGCCGGGATCACATTTGGCTGGGGGAAAAATACAGTGTTCAATTATTACAATAATACTACAGGCAAATGTTGGCATACGTCGATCACAGCCTAGTACTGTGGTGGTGTTAACTCCTTCTGTCGTCAGTGATGCATTGCAAGCTTCACACTTCTCTTGCAAGATGATAGTGCGATAGAAGCCCTTCTCGCAGCCGACGCAACTCGTTCCAGATGGCTCAGTACCACTGGGGCAGAGCTCTGTTGCAATTGGATGAATTTATTCATTCAAATAGCATAACCCAGCACAAACCAATGCAGTAAGACTCCGACGGGCTGCCCACGTCGTCCGTATCTGAGTTAGCATTACAAGGCTTACATTGAAACTGGCCTGGCTCATCCTGGTAGAATCCGCGTGGACAGTCAAGGCACGTGTCGTTCGCCTTGAAGTTGTATTGTCCTACACTGCAATTAGCTGAAAGATAAATAGTTAACATAGATACAATTCTGATCAATAAAGATGTGCTTTCAACTCACTGTAACACTCCTCGTTGCTAGTTGAAGCTTCAAGTTCAGTCGTGGAATTATTTGGACAAACTTTACATGAGGTTTCTGCGCTGGCATCCTGGTATTCTCCGATGGGGCATCTAATACAGGTCTGCGAATCAATGTCATAGAATGTCCCCGGAGAACACTCAACTGCATTTAAACATTCAGGTTGACATGGAACATTCCAATTGACGTTCTCTTACCGCAATTGTCTCCGATTAAAGCTGAACCCTCGGAACATGTGCATTCAGAATCAAATGCCATTGAATTTACATCTGGGGTGGCTGGCGGGAATATATCATACTCATATGGTCCAGCATTCTGTGATTTATTTGGTTATAATACGATTTTCTGGAATTATCATAGCAGACTCACGGAATAGTCGAAAGCGCTGTTATCCAATATCTCCTTTTGTAAGATCTCTTTTGGCGACAGCTTAGTGATGGACGTAGTACCTGTATCATACTGGTACAAGATGTTCCTATACGATGCATTCAAAATATATAGTGAATATTCCAAAGATGACGCGATGCATCAACTCACTGTAAGTTGATGAATGTAACACTCAAATCTGAGCCACCCCCGTTGGTGTCAACAGAGAAACTAAAATCTGATGTTGAGCATGTTACTTGGTCGCAGAATCCACCCTTGGCATTCGCAATTTCATTGTCTCCCCATACATTATCCAAAGCAGTAATTAGCTTCTCTATGTTATTTGAGAAAGTAGTTTCAATCATGGAATCTGTGCCGGGTATGTCAGGGTAGTGCAATGTCAAATTAACGTTTTGCCGGCATACTTTAAATTCTGCAAAAGAATAGTTTGCGTAAAAAGGATTTTACAAAATCATAACATTTCTTACGCCCACAAGCTGGCGGGGCAAAGTCTAGCCACATGTTATCCTCCTGCCAAACGTTGAACGACCCCTCGGGGCCACAAGTGAAGAAGTCCGGCGATGGCACGGACGGTTCTTGGGTGCCATCACACTCGAGGCTACATGTTCTAGAAGTCCACGATTCGGATTCACAATCAAAAGTCGCGTCAGCGGGTTTATCGGGTTCAAGACAATCTTCCTCTGTGAAAATATGACTAAATGCATTAAACCTTTCTTTCGTGATTCACAAAACGTACTTCTAATGACGACGTAGAAATTACACATGGCTCCGTTGCCATTCTCGTCGTACACAGCGTACGTGTTTCTATACACTCCCCAATTGAACACGCTCCCTGCAAACGTACATTTATTTCATTACCACGGCGTTCATAATAATACGGCTGGGCGGATAAGGACCTCTCTCGTATGTTGCGATGGCTTTCTCATCAGATCCTTCAATTATTGGCTCATCCCACTCTGCGGCAACTACTCTTTTGCTATCCACAATTTCATATGGGTCAGGGCAGGTGATGCTGGGTCCATTTGGATCTAAACAGAATGAAAAATACATATAAATCGATCAACCTCTTTTGAGATTTCAATAATCCGACCTGGTTCATCTTGTTGATCTTCAGCGACAGTGCTGGGGGCCACGACCTGACAACCAGCATCCGGACCATAGTTATCCCAGTCGACAATTAATCCTTGTTTGAATTGTTCATCCAGGGGTGCTCCTTGTGCATTTCCAATTCCGATAATTTCACTTGATTGTAATGCTCGATTCCACACATTGACGCGACTGACAGCGCCAAGGAAGCCAGTGCCTGGCTTGGCATGATGCCCGATGTCGTTGTCAACTTCAGCACCCAGGCTGATCCAACCGCTGGAAATGAATATTATGCCACGTAATATTGATTTGCTCTTTCTAATATCATACTATTGGAACTCCTGCGGTGCATACGGATATTCCGCTGAGGTTGCCGTAACGCCGTTGATATACACAGTTGCAAGCTCAGTAGTCGAATTAAACGTAACGGTGACGTAGTTCCATTGTCTATTGTCGATCTTCTGTGCTGTAGGCCATTCCTCATCAGTCTTTCCCAGTATTTCAGATGTGAAACTTTGCAGCTTCAGGCTGAGGATCTGAGTAAAAGTTTGGTCATTGTATTGGTCGCTGAAAAAGACAAAAGTATATAAATTATCCAATGAGTTTGGATGCCATACGAGGAGCTGTAGAGGTTGAAGAACGCCCCCTGGCCTCCATCTTCTTTACTTCGGACCCACATTCCGACTGTGAAAGCAGAGGATGACTCGAATGAGAATGGGTACAGCATTGGCTTCCTGGAGTCCGTAGATGTGCATTCCACATCAAAATCCGGATTTATATCTGTGAATGCAAGCTTAGAAGTGCACATTGCATAACTCAGTGCTGCATACCTCGTTCACACTCAGCACCAGTTTTCCCAGTTGGGCATTGGCAGAAGTATTGACTATTACCATCAATGCACTTGCCATCACCGCCACACGTGACTCCATTGCAATCATTAACACTATTTTCGCAAACATCGCCGCTAAAATCTATTATTACAATCACACGATATATGAACCGTTATTGTGGGCATTAAATGTGTTACCTGACGCGCAGTCACACGTAAAGCTGTCCGGTTCAGCAATACACTCGCCCCTGGAGCCACACACCGTCGGGTCTTTACAATAATCTCGAGCAATGTGGCAGCCAACTTCCATGAAATCTGCAGCAAGATTTGGAGCAACAATTGATATAGGTCTATACTTTATAACTTACTGTAACTGCAATCACAAATAGCCATGCCATCTGAACCAACACTGCAAGTGCTATTAGGATCAATGCAAGGCTGGAGGTCGTCACAAGGCTGGATTGTATTGCTACAGTTATCGCCATAATGATTCTCATCACACCTGGAAACGCCATTGTACGAATCTCTGCAGGACTGACAAAGAAAATCTTACTGGCAGATGAAGTCGTTGAAGAGATTGAGACACTGTGCGCCGTTGGCACAAGGATTATCCACGCAGTTGTCAGTAATCTCGTCACACGTTGCTCCTTCCCAGCCTTCAACGCACTCACATGTGAAGGTCTGGTCACCATCAACGCAGGTTCCGCCATGCAGGCATGGTGAGCCAATGCAATCATCGACACTTTCCTGCGTGAACATTTGCATTCAAGCGGTTTGATATATGTCAATGAGCATGATGTTCTTACCGAGCAGTTCACGCCAGTGTATCCTGTGTTGCAGACACATTCATACGCTGCTATCAAATTCTCACAGCTGGCACTTCCAGTTGCATTACATGGGTCTGGGTCGCACTCATTGATTTCTTCATCACAATCAGTTCCTGTAAAATACTTGGTTAAATTGTGGCTAATAGAATAGAGTCTTCATACCTGTGTATCCAGCATCGCAGTTGCATGTGTATGTGCCATTTCCAGCTTCACAGCTTCCAAAATGGCAAGGATTGGCATCGCACACGGTGTTGTACTGGCAATCCTTGCCACCATAACCCGGTAAACACTCACAAGAATATGAGCCGCCTGTCTCGTCACAGGTGCCCCCGTTCTGACATGGATCAGTGCTGCATTCGAGAATTTCGTCACACGGGGCTACTGTCATGTCTAAGCGATCGTAAAGGTTACTTTCTAGGTCTGTGCAAATCATATTGACCCACCTGGTACATCTGCATACCACGTTGTTGATTTATCAATGCCGGTTTGTTCTTCGTATCCGACATAACACAAACAAAGAGCGGAGGTTGTGCGGAAATCCGAATAGCATTTACCCGACTCTTGACATGGGCTTCTACATTTGGGTTATAATTGATAACTGCATGATTTTCTAGGACAGTACTCTGATCCTACCCTTCACAGACATCAGTTAAAGTCTCGCACTGTTCGCCAGATGTTCCATTAGCACAAGCACAAGTGAAACCAGCAGATGAAGAGGAACAAACGCCGCTATTGAGGCAAGGATTGGATTCACAATAATCTGAATGAGGAGGGTTATTATAACAAGCAAAATATTGCACCATAGTACTCACCTATGGCGGTTTCACAATTGGGACCCATGTATCCATCCGGGCAAACACATTTGTAGCGAACAATGTCGCTGCTGTCGCATGTTCCGTTATTTTCACATGGATTAGGGTCACATACATCTTTTGTCTCATTACAACTGGGAATTATGAACGGTATTTTGAATATCCAATAGTTTTTTGTTGTTGTGACTCACGTTGGTCCTGAGTACAGTTCAGTGCAGAAACATTTGAAGTCTCCTGGACTGGACTGACAATCACTTTCGTGCTGGCAAGGGTTGCCAGCGCTTCCATTGCACTGATTAGGCCAAGTCTCACAGAGATCTCCACTGAACACTGCATAATAAAATAGACACAATATTAAACGTAATTGCAGCTGCACTATAACATACTTTCGTTGTTGATATTGCAATCACACGTGAAGCCTGCCGTAGTTGATTCACAGATCGCACCATTGCGGCATGGATTAGATTCACAGAAGCCAGTTATATGGCAGGTATCCCCAGTGGATCCTGTGAAATGATCTTTTTAACATCATGGCATATCATAAAGACCATGTCAACCTTCGTTGCAGACACAGAAGGCCAAATGATTCACGACCTTGCATTCTGAAGTTCCGGTGGAATCACAATTCTTGCTAGTGCACGCATCTGAGACTATAATTATGATACATTAGTTTATTTGCGTACATAATGAATATTAGTCAATAGTTACCAACGCAGGCACTTTCAGTATCAGAACCATTGAATGAGGTCACCTCTTCACTGGAGCACTCATCACATGTGATCTGACCTGGCAATGCCTGGTAGAAATTTAACGGACACTCAACACATGGTCCGGTGTCGATGTAACCGGTCGGTGAGAAGGTACCCGGCGCACACTCATCTGAAGTTAAAAGAAATAACAATATTATGCACAATTTCGTTTGAATTTCGCGATTTAACTAACCAAAACATTCATCCACACTGACTGCTCCGCCCACAATAGTGCTAGTTGATTCAGGACAATTGTCACACTGACCAGTCGACGAGTTAAAATAGGTGTCTTTGGGGCAAGGCTCGCAGAGAGTGACTTCTCCAAACATGTTTCTGCTCGCACATGTTTCTGAATTAAAAATATGTATACCATTCTCAAGATTTCGCGCTCATAAATACCTATGCAATCATCGACTCGACTTGATCCTTCGGCAATAGTTGTCGAACCAGGATTGCACACTATGCATTTAGCAGCACCAGCCGTTGTCGTGTATTCACCAATTGGGCATTTAGAGCATTCATTATTGTTGACAAACGTTCCTGGTGGGCACGGCACTGTGAGTGTAAAAAAAATGTTAGTATTTGATACAGCACCAATATTTTCGCGCTTACAGCAAACATGATTGTCGGTTTCTCCGTACGGCTTTTGTGAATCTTCGCATACAAATTCTGAAGGCAAATCATATGACTGAGGGACAGCCGGCAGTTCAATTTTTGGGCAAGTCCCGTCAGCGGGAACCTCTCGAACATTGTCGAGTTGGTCTCCAGCAGCAGAAATGATTGTGTAAATTAGAGTGTTGCAAGCTCCATATTTCGTATCGATTATTCCGGTGGTGGGTAGAAGGGTAAACGAGAGGGATACGTTGACCTGAGGGAAATCACCATCAAGCAATGAATGTGATTACAAACAAAACCCACATTGGTACCAGACACAGCGACTTCAAATAAACTTTGGTCCAGATTTATTGCATTTACCCCAACAGTGGCATCACAAAGTGTGGTTATTGAGTCTCGGAACACTGCGTCATATCCACTAAATAAAGCCTGTTTGTATGTCTCAGTACAGCTATCCGGTATATTTTCAGCCGATTCATACGTAAGGATGAGGGACGATGTATACGTTGCATGTTCACCATCTAAACAATACATCGTAATAAACAGACATAATTAGGATTCATCAACAAGCTTACAGACGCATTCTGGAACTGGATCTTCTGGATTCCAAGAATTATCAGCCTGACAAGTGTAGTTCTTCTCCTGAGGATCGTCATAGAAATAGTAATCGTCTTCACAGGTCATTTTACATGAGAAACCGTCAGTTTGATTCGTGCAATCTTTGACCCCGTTTTGAGGAGTGGGCAGTGCCCAGTCTTGGCATTTATCCGCTGAAGTATTCCGGCATTGTGACTATGAACAGTGTATGTGGATATGACTTACCAGCCACTGATACCGTAAAGGTGCAAGAAGCTGTGTTGCCACTCGTATCTTTAGCTGTAGCTGTCACTTCGAAGGTTTTCCCAATGCTGCTACCGTCCACAGTGAATGGCGAAGGATCATATGAGATGCTTTCTAGGTCTTCAGACGTTGAGGTGGCATTGTACTGTAATTCAATAGCATCGGCCGAAGATAGGAACACCTCCGTGGCATTCGGACAGGTGATTTCTGGGGGAATAACATCTGCAAGACATTGGTTTAATGCGATTCTATTCAAGGTTAACATAGCATTCTCACCCTGGATGGCGAGCTGAACCACACAAGTAGCATGATTATCATTGTAATCATATGCGGTGTAGGTAACATTGATGTCATTGCTGACAATGTATTCCAGCGTGAAGCCCTCAGGGTCCACGGTGACGTTTTTCACATAGACGTTGTCCTTGAATTCAGGTTCATCAAAAACTGAAAATAATGAGCATTAGACCAAACCATGTCTCCACTCAGTGCCCCAAGATCTAATCTCATGTAATGCCATCGTAACTTACCAGGTTTTTCGTATATTTTGGTCACCACCTGTTCCGTTGGGCATCTAGTGACTGTGGGAGGCTCGATATCTGAAATGATGCATTACATATTTCATGCTCAGCGGCCTGAATGACGTATTTGCTAACCGACACACGATGGTAAATCTGTGGCATTCCATTGAGGGTCCCCTTCTTCGATGATACACTCAAATGGGGAAGGGTCAGTCAGACCATAACCACTTAGTGTGCACTTGAAGAAAACGATACTGCCAATGCCATATCCGTCTTCAACAATTTGAATTGCGTCTGGTGGAGTTCCAGGGTCTCCACATGTTGCGTCTTAAACGATAGTTTAACAGGTAAATGTCTATGTCTGTGAGATGGCAATTTCAAAGCTCACCGTTGCAAAGGAAGTCACCAAATGTCCAGTAACCATCAGCCCCACACTCAACTGTCGAGTTTCCTTCACTGCTGCCTGTCGATCCTCTGCTTCCAAAAGGACATGTTATGTTGAACGTTGTTCCATACACAGTCTCGGGCACTACGGGATCGAAAACTGCGGCTGCCATCACAGGTGTTCCACAAGAAATGACTGAAATCAATTTCCGGGTAAAATAACGAACAATTCGCAAATGAAATGCTCACTGGGGCATTCGAGCGAATTATCCAAATCAAACTTGTAGGTCTCAGTTGTTGAATCATACACGCACTTTCTTTCAAAAATCTTTGGTTCAGGTCGGCCTTCTGAGCAATTCATTATGACTGTGTCATTGAAAAAGATGTCGGTATCTGGACTGAATGTTGGAGGGTATTTCAAGTTTGTGACATTTGGAAGAAGACACTGGACAGCTGAAAAAAAAACATCGTTCAGTGCCTCGTAAAGGTATGTGGTAATTATGCTTACGATCACAGGAAGGAATCTCCCCGATCCATACGCCATTCTCTGAGCAGTGAAGTGGCTCTGTCGATGATATATTGAAGCCCAAATCGCACGCAAAGTACACCTCGTCCTCATAATAGAATTGAGAGTGCCCAGTCAGAGCTTGTCCATTAGGGATGTCCGTAATGTTAGCAGAAGGACACATCACAGCTAAAAATTACACCAAAGGAGCTATGATGTTTGTTTGCATAGCTTAAAGCAGGCATACGTACGGACACAAGTGTGGTTAATGTAAAATATGTCACTGGACTTCAGGCCGTCCTCTTCGGCAGGTAAAATGAAGCCATTTGTGCCGTTCTCCACGTATAAATCAAAGCCCGGATTGCACTGGCATACGTAGGAGCCATCGGTGTTGTTGCAAATGTCGCTGCAGAAATCGGTGTCTGTGTCACACTCGTTCACATCTGTTTTGCAGCATATATTTAAGTACCAAAAGTACCAATGTTGCTGACAATCTATCACAATACCTTCACATAGGCTGGGATCAGTAGCAGATACAGTGTAACCTTCGTTGCAAATGCACTCGTAACTCCCATCTGTATTTTCACACCCTTGAGCACAAGAGCTGTTGCCATCAGCGCATTCATCGATGTCTGATAAAAATTCAAAAGCAAGTAAATAACGCTTGTGGTATGGATTTTATATTTACCTTCGCAGAATGCTGACCCATCAAACAGTTTGGTATCCAAACAAGTCAAAACAGCAGACCCGTTAACCCTGTATCCTTCATTACAAGTTACATTAGCGCTCTCTCCCAGAACGATGTTTCCTTGGGGGTCCAATGCACCATTCTCGATGACCAGCGATTGACATTCTTTAACTGTAATAATATGATTCGTATTTTGAACTGTTTCTTGGTGGTCAAGTTGTTAACATACTTTCACAGGTTGGGGCCTCCCATTCCGGGCTCTCTGTGCAGATGATAATTGGGTCTCCGTTCAACTCAAATCCATCATCGCATTCGAATTCGAGGATCGATGCATACTCTGTGTAAGGTTCGACTCCATTTGTTCCTGTCATCGTTCCATTCTGAATGCTAGTGATTTCATCGCACACATGAGCTAAAGAGATGACGCATTATTTGTGTCCATATCATTTCCCATATCAACAAACCTTGGCAAGTTGGGAAGTTATTGTCCCATGTTCCATCCTTTAGGCAAGTAACGACTCCATCAGACCCTCCGAGGGTATACCCAGCCAGACATCCGTAGGTGATTGTGTCCTGGTACTGAACTCCTGTCGAATCGACCACATAGGAATTCTCAACAATGTTGGTTGGCTGCCCGCAGTATACAGCTGCAATTGATCAATGATGAATACACATAATCATATAGAATAAATGCTGGCATACGCTCGCATTGGGGCATTCGGGCCACGTTCCATCCACGGAGTCCACATTGTATGGTTTGTGACACGGATGGAACTTCTTGGTAAGATTCTTGGGCAAAGAAGTAACCCTCCGAGCAGCTCACTTCTACTTCGGATAAGTACGTCCATTCCGTACCAACAGCCGTTGTATCAGAGTTAAAACCTGGATCACTACATGCTGAAGAAAATATCGTTAATAGGGAATAAGTTATAACCACAGTGCATTCGGTAGTCATACCTGGGCCGTAGGTAGCTTTGAAGCCTTTAGCATTATTGATGGCAGAACTCTCAAAAGTCACAGTAAATATGTTGGTTGTGAAATCTTTCCTGAATGCTATTGAATCAACATTATCTTCACTGGTTTCTGTAACCTATAATCACCATCATTGCTTTTTAGAACCAAATACCTAATGATCTGACCTTCACACTGTCTGATGAATCTACATCAAAGCTTTCGAATACCAGAGACATGTTTGTATACTCTGCTGGTGCATCCACCAGCCATTTGCAAATAACCGCGTCTGGGTAGTTTAGCCCAGCACTGAAGCCAGGGCTCATGATGACACCGTATTGCAAGTCATAGGTGGCATCACAGCCTGCAATAACAAATGAGATCAGATTGAGAGCTGACTCTCTCGTTCACTCACCTTCTCTGTATGAGAATTCAAAGCCCTTATGTGACGTTGAGCCAGCATCACTATAGAAGTACACGTGCATGTTGTTGGATGTCGAGAAGTAATATTTCGCATCGATCAACTGCCTGTATTCCAATTTAGCCAGAAGAGGGGATTGCAGGCTGTCGCCGTCTCTAATTTCAACGTAGCTTCCTGGTGCAAGATCGACGGTGTCCAGCTGAAACATAGATGCTCAGTTTGTAACTCTCCATTCGTTACTAAACAGACTGACTAACACATAGGGTGATGATCTTTCCAGAATCGGCTGTGAGGACCCATTCTTCTCTTTCGCTTGCAGCTATTTCATCCGGGAAGAGTGGCGAAGAGAACGTGGTGTAGTCAGTCTCAACGTCAAGATCGCTTCCCGCATCAGGCAAATCATCCACTACGATTACCATAAGTATTCATTGCATTACCAACTGCAAGCAGGCCCACCAATTTTCCACTCGAAAGTCACTCCATCACCTTCCTTTGCCTCATCAGCAGTTAACCGAACAATCATGAAATTGTTTGCACTGTAGTGTGTCGACAATGAAGAGAGGTCTCCAGATAGCTCAGCAATGAGAGTTGCATCGATTGGGTTCGAACTTCCCGAGTATAAACTGACGAAATCATTATCTTTCTCCGTCCCAAAAGAAACAAACTATCCATGAAATATGCACATGTTATAGTGTATTCAGAAAGCACAAGTTCACCGTCAGCTCAATACGTTTGCCCGTTGGAGCCTCTAGAATCCACTGGCAGACTGCACCAGCATCATACGACGACTCTCCATATTGCCCTTCTGTTGTCAAATGGTACTTGCATTCTGAATCTGTAACATACATAATACGGTTAGCACTGCAGTAAATGTTTTAATAAAGAGGTTTGCTCCCCACCACAATCACTTTCATCTGATTGGTCGAGGCAATCCATAACACCATCGCAAGCAACCGTGTTGTTCAAGCATTGTCCATTCGTACATCGGTATGAACCTGCAAACACGGTGTAAAAGTAGCGACCCAGACAGAATTGACTTACCCGTGAGACATGGATCAGCCTGGCACACAAAAGGAAGCTCAGCTTGACATACGTTTCTGTTCCAGGGGTACTTGTAATAATCAGCGCTGTTGAATGCCACTTGTACGCAATTTCCGATGTCTTCATCCTCCCTTGGCTGATCTGCTGCCCAGAAACCATCATAAAGGCCTCGGGCAATGTCTTTAAGGGAATCATCGGCATGCCAGACCCATTCAGTGTCGACCTTGTGAAGACCTGTATCACAAATGATTTATACACTTTAAAAAGTAATATGTGTTAAAGGTTTTGCTCTCCAATGGTTTGTTAGGACTTTTGAAGAAGAACTGCTTAGCCTCTGAATGGCGTTCCATATAAGACAGCAGTTAATTAGGGGCATCAGAAATAAAATAAAGTTACCCAAGAGCACATTCCCATCTCCGTCCTTGTGAAGTGAGACCCCCACCAACGAGTCCTATTCCACTTTGCAACGAGATTAAATGACTATGATAACAGTGGAACCCGGATAACAAACAAAAGATCATCCCTTCGTACTACATGATTTATTCAATCATATTGACCTCTTGTGTATTATCCGCATACAAACTTAACATTTTCAAGATCACTTTCGACCAGGAAGCTGCTTGATCGGAGAAGCACGACTCTTGTAGACACGATATTCATGAGTGTATGCATTGTGCAGAAGACAAGATACATACATCACCATGCACCATTGGATGAGTGCACATCTAGTTCAATGTAGAATACGAGGAACGCCCGCTTATTGTTTAAGGGCGGTGATGCACCCCACCCTTCCAAGTTATCAACACTTTCGCTCCTGCTTATTTTCAAGGCTTTTTGAACTAAATGCTATACATAAAAGACACGCATCACGAATCCCAGCCATCGAGTTAACACGAGGACATGATGTTTACTGGGGTGTTTCATTTTTATGACGAACCCTTAGATTTTTCGTATAAACGCACTAAGTATAGCTTTCTGTGGGGTTTAGAGAATAATTTCCTCACGAAGAAGTGTTATGTGTGGGGCTTGGGGTACGACGAATTTAATATTATTAAAAAGTAATCTGCATGTCTCTTTTTTTTTTTCCTAGAAATATTTTTGCTGATAGAGAGCAAAGAAGTGTTTCTTACCAATCCAATATTCCTTGACGGCTGTGTCAGTTTCAGAGACGTATGATGCTATGGCTTGATTTTCATCGAAGCCAACCAATCTGACTAGATAACCTCCAGATCTGCAGAAACAAAGCAACATTATGAGAAGAGCTAACTCCTCCATACATTGATCCCTGCAACAAGATTGAGGATGACACCGACAATAATTTCTCCTGGGTGAATCGAGATTAAATCTCAACAAAAGAGACGAGATTGGGTCATTATTATTATTTTTTTTTTTTTGGCGATTGAACGAGAATTTCGAAGGGATACTAATCTTATGTGTTTGGTAAGTGTACATTATCAGTTGATCGAAATAATAATATGGTTGGTTGCAAGTATAGCCATCAAAACAATCTATTCAGCGACCAGATTAAACTCACTCTGAACACGTTGACGTGGCATCTTCCCAGTTCAGGTTATCCGCGTAAAGCTTGTAGCAGAATGGTCCAATTAGCGTCCATCCTGCGATAATCAAATCAAAAATATGGTATTTCTTATTGACGAAAGCTCACTTACCTTCAGGACAAACCAAGTCAATGACGTTGTCTGCTGGAACCGGCTGAAGAAAAAGAAATAAGATCTTGGATAAAATGCATTTACAAAATATTCCCGTAACTATTGAATAGCTTTCACATTTTGAAAGGTATTAAATATAAAGGCTTTTGACACTGGGTGAATTGGGTATATTATATAGTTATAACACCGTTTAATTATGGGCATCGCATTAACATGAATTTATGTGTGATATCAGTGAAAATACTTGTGTGTGTGCTCATGCAATTTCCAAGAAAGTGAATGGCATTAAGAGTGAGTGATGGGGTTTTACGGCTCCACCCAACCCATTCGGATGATACGGGCGCCAGAACAGAAGGCCCGGGACCGGGGTTTCCCCCTACTCTTATCGATAAATCTCATGAGTTCTTTATCCTGCATACCACCATAGACAGTACGTAGTACACAGCGCCCGGCCTTGTTACGCAGTTGGGCAGCACTGCAGAGTCACCGAAGAATTACAATTATAACGGATTACAATTATAATTCACAATCATAATGAATGGCATAAACATGGGATGATTGTAGGAACAGTCGACAGGAAGTTCAGTCATTGTTGGAAGTTCCCAGCCTTCGAATACACACGACAATATTGGCCAAACATGCGATGATATTTTCGGCTCAACTTCTCGGTTAGACTATATTTATTAACCCCGCCCTGTGAGTTGATGTAGCAATTCTGAATCGGCTCTCTCAGCTCTGTTTGTGGGTCGATATCGAAATTCTTTTATATACTGGTCAATCGCATTTCTGCACTGTCGCACATGCAGTAAGGATGGCTCGCCTCGTCGATGGTTGCATGTTCCAGTGCAAGATTGAAACTATTGTGTAACACAGGTGTCCTCGCCGGGGACAACAGAGATTACATAATCAATCGAGTTAACAAGGTCAGGTCGTCATTAAACAAGCTGCCCTCAAATCAAGTTCATATACGGTACACTGCACCTGGGGTTATACAGGGACGT
The DNA here is from genome assembly GCA_000328365.1 of Capitella teleta. Lineage (NCBI taxonomy): Eukaryota > Metazoa > Annelida > Polychaeta > Capitellidae > Capitella > Capitella teleta. Next base: position 553,697 of record KB298217.1, on the reverse strand, counting down.
CATATTGCAGGGTCATTCAACGAAGCGTGAATTATGTATGATACTGGTATTCAGATAGAAATTGGATCTCATTTTATTATACATTTAAAAATATTAAGCCCTCGCAAGAAATGGCAGTTTAATTGTCTAAATCGTATGCCTGATGCACTGGGGAAATCATACAATCAGACACAATCGAGACAACACCAGATGTGAGATACACCCCTGCTATGCCTGATATCCAGTCCTATCTGTTGTAAATTTAGGGTTTCGTGATTTTGGCAATGGCATTCAGGATGTTGGAACAAATGCAAGAATCAAAATTAGAAAAGTAAGATTAATTCACCCGAGCTGAATAATTCAACGCATGCGCAACCATACACATATGCATTCAAATAGAAAATGGCTATGACACGGAAGTAACTGGGTTTGAAATCAGGTTTATTCTTTTATTTTCACTTTCTAGCTACTTAAGGAATTTCTAAAGGAAATTGCGCAACAATTTTGAGGAGAATTAACACAAATCGACAAAAACCGCCCCCAATGAACTAACCAAACAACAATAATGTTGTATTGAATCATGCCCTAGATTCCGATTTCTATGTTTGCCTTTCTCACATTTAAATTCATCTTTGTTTTCTTTTGTAATTGTATTTTTCGTTGTATTAAATTTGTATTCACTTGTAAGTGACACACAAAAAGAAAAAAAAAAAAAACGAAAAAAAACTTGTCATTGTGTAATTGCATGTTCTATGAATATATTTAATATGTTATTGTTGTTGTTGTTTTTTTGTTTGTTTTTTTTTAGTTCAGTTTTGTCAAATTAGCTTTAATGCTTTATAGTTTTTTTTCCTTGTAATTTTTGTATTTTATGAAATAGAACGCTGATTTAATTGACTTAATATATTGACCTCAACGTGGGCGGCGCTGTTTTCTCACGTGCATGTAATTTAGCCCAAATACTGATGAATTTAGCTGTTATATATATAATCATTATATTATTTCAGTATATTGATGTCAGGGTTAAGAATTAAATGAAGGATCATTGAACAGCTGAATTTGATAATATCTGACTTGACACCAACATAATATGTCGCGTTTATTTAAGAAACAATGAAGAATTATATTGTTTAATCATAATATATTCGATCAAAAGTCTTCTTCCAATCAAAATAATGTAGAAACTAACCTCTGGATAACTGTATTCAAACGTTTGACTTTGACTGAACAGTCCGAACAGAGTCAACAAAACACATAATGTTTTTCTGCCCATGGCGAAATCGAACAGGCACATTTGCTCTCAGAATGCTGGCAGTATATTCTTCAAGCACTCATAATTATCGAAAGGTAAAAATCCTGAAGTACTGGGTGCAAATCACGTTGAAATTCTAATCACCGGTGCTGAGGTATATCAACCCCGAATCTGCGTTAGAGAAAGAAGCGATGTCCTTAACAGTCTACACCCAAAGTGCTCGGTACACAGAATGAATTAAAAAGTAGGAGCATCTATCACCACAAAGTGTGACGATATCAGCCCCTCCCTCGACCAAAAGCAATGCTGGATCCGCATGGTTGACCACAAGACTTGCAGGCAGAATCAGTGATGTGTAGCTATATGCTCTGACTTCGAGCATCGTATGTATTCATAAAAGACAGCAACGCTCAATGAATTTTCCACTTTGGCGAATCGTATGTGCATATTTAAGCGTCTATAGGCATATAGAATCATAAATTATTTTTCGCGTATTGATATTTTGTTAATAATTTTCCTAATTACACTTTCCTTAACATAAACTTCTTAATCAATTATTGGAATCAACGCATGAAATCGGACAGCAGATCTCTCCCGGAGTCAATGAGCTAAATCGGAATTCAAAGAGGTCATGTACGATATAATAATCCCTGGTGTCAATTCAATTTGTATTGCCCCACGTGATGTTACAACGAGGAACGTTTGAGAAAGCCATTATATTATAATTTATACCATGTGGGATGCGCATAACTGAATGCCTGAAGCATTGTAAAGTCAGCAGTAACTGATTGCTGGAACTAATTCCAAGAAAAAAACAATCGACATAACAATTTGGATGTCTATGCATAAAAGTATGGGTGGGTGCACAAAGTTTTGGCAACAAATAAATTCCTAAGGTCGTTTTTGTGTATACCATGCACAGAGACAGTGTGATCATTTGGGTGGAGTTTTATTAAGGCGCATCTCACTGCACAATCATTCAAAGCATGAAACGTCGCAATCCATCAATGAATAGAGATATTTTTTTCTTTTCCTCTGCAAATAGGTTTGCCGTAAATTTGAGGAGTAAGAATTAAATAGCACACATACTCAACACTTCTACTTTCAAATTCAGTGTGAAATGAAAATCGAAAGCAAATCAATGAAACCGGATGAAGGGCGGGGAATACATCACCATATTATTATTATTTTTTTTATATACATTCTTCTATTTTAAATTATTATATTTTGATTTTTTTTCATACTCATTTTCTAACTACATAAAGTGAAATGCAACTGTAATTGTACATACTCTACATGAGGACCAATACTCCATCTGAATTTTAAAATGTGTATCTTCCCATTTTTTCGTCAATAAACTTCTATTCATTTGAAAAAAAAAACAACAAGCGAGCAAGCAAGCAAGCAAGCAAGCAAGCAAGCAAGCAAGCAAGCAAGCAAGCAAGCAAGCAAGCAAGCAAGCAAGCAAGCAAGCAAGCAAGCAAGCAAGCAAGCAAGCAAGCAAGCAAGCAAGCAAGCAAGCAAGCAAGCAAGCAAGCAAGCAAGCAAGCAAGCAAGCAAGCAAGCAAGCAAGCAAGCAAGCAAGCAAGCAAGCAAGCAAGCAAGCAAGCAAGCAAGCAAGCAAGCAAGCAAGCAAGCAAGCAAGCAAGCAAGCAAGCAAGCAAGCAAGCAAGCAAGCAAGCAAGCAAGCAAGCAAGCAAGCAAGCAAGCAAGCAAGCAAGCAAGCAAGCAAGCAAGCAAGCAAGCAAGCAAGCAAGCAAGCAAGCAAGCAAGCAAGCAAGCAAGCAAGCAAGCAAGCAAGCAAGCAAGCAAGCAAGCAAGCAAGCAAGCAAGCAAGCAAGCAAGCAAGCAAGCAAGG
>KB298217.1:520526-550048 GCA_000328365.1 Capitella teleta | reverse complement strand
TGCCAAGACGCACAGCTCTGGAATTTAAAGATCCCGCCTCTCTCAGTGTCGTATTAAGGACGCGGCGATAATGCTGTTAGCTGACAAATTCAGTCGACATATAAAGTGATGCAGTATAGACCAAATGGAAGGGGGGCAAGGCACCAGGAAAGTTCATTTCGACAATTATTTGTTGCACAAAAGTATCTTGGCTCACGAAATAAAATGTGCAACGCATAAGTGCGTGCGTATAGAAGTCACTTAGTATAAACACCAACTTAATTATGTAACAAACATACATAATATTATACAAACACGTCCATCTCTCTTCAGTACGCCAAAAAAGTGCAGATGAATTAATACCATGGTCTTATAATTGAATATCATCTTGGACACCATTAAATAATAAAATAACATGATCATCACGAGTCCATAAAGGAATTCCTTTCGTGGGGGGAGGGGGGGTATGCCTCATTCCTGTTTTATAAAGAATACTTCTATGATAAGCATCGTTCGCCGAGTGAGTTGAATGGTCGTGTCTACGCTGATTACAAGAGAAGTGAAAGCGAGTTTTAAGAAGTGAGCTATATTATATTAGAATTGTGTCTCTTGATAAGATCACAAGAGACAATGAAAAATGGATATTCATTTTGGCGTATATAGAGAAAAAGAGATGCAGTTTTTGCACCCCATAGAAAAATCCTAATTATGATATAGTGAATAACCTTTTGAATCGCCTTGTACAATGTACTTCGAGGGCTATTTAGCATTTACAAGGGCTGACGTGCGCGGCGTGCGAGCGTTTTATTATGGAAACGTTGATTAAACCGTGATAAAGTAATACAGTAGGATACCACGATACAGCAGAGCAAATGACAATTTCACAACCCCAAAACAGGAACTCACACACACACATTGCATTCACGGTTCAAAGTTTCATAAGAGTATAGCAGCCAGACCTGCTCCACTCAACAGGGCAACATAATGCACCCGTGCCTCTTTGAGAAGCTATGACCTTGAATGACGTTATGAACATCGTCATACAGACCTACAACCAATGATCTCCACTACTACCATCCTTGCCTACAACATTGTCTAACGAGCAGACGACGCCCAGACCTGTCAAGTCTCACGATTTAATCGTGAGACTCACGATTTCAGACCCCTCCTTACGATCTCACGAAAATCGGAGCATTTCTCACGAATTTTCAGAACTTCTTATTTTTATCCGGTCCAAAGCAAAATGGGGTTAACAATGGATTTTTTATCATGACAGTCTTCCGTAACATCAAATTGATGTTACGGTTAAATTGATTTTTTCCATCCAGATTCCCTGGGGTCTCTGGGAATTTTATTCCCTAAAATCAAAGTTAGGTGACTTTATGGTGTACATTGTACAGTGTTGAGTAGTATTTTTAGTTGCTTAAGCCTCATTTCGATCATGATTTGCTTCTCTAATTTGCATTGAATGGTCTGGAAGGGTGTAGTAGTTCTGGGCTTTGGTGCTTGTAGTTTAGTGGAATGTTTTTTTTTTAATCCTGTGTATATATTTCCTCCTGTGTATATATTATATTTCCCCAATTAATATCCACTGACAGCACTCACCTACTCTTGTCCCACATCACTTCCTTTAATGTTCTCATGGGTGTTGAATGCTTTTTTTTCTTCTTTAGCCTTGTTTGTTCCTCATTCGTTTCTCTGCACTTGCTAGTCTTAGTGTTTGTAAGAACTAATATCTCTTTCTAGTCTGGTGATGTTAATATACTCTCACCTGGAATCAACTAATATCCTTTTCCAGTTTCCAGTCGGGTGATGTTAATAAACTCTCGCCTGGATTCGGCTTGTGTTTCTCTTCATGCCTTATTTTAAGCCACAACTGTGTTTTACATGTAAATTTAGCAGATGCAAAAATGTAAGGGGGGTATGGAAAGGGGGCGCGGGGCCTGACATCTGGTAATTTTGGTTGATCCTGGACCGCGCGCTCTGGCATGTAGCATTCCTCACGATTTTGAAAGTTGGGACCTTGACAGGTCTGATGACGCCACACCGTCGGAGCAGCCAACTGAGTGTTACACAATGGATCTACGCGCAAACTTTTGTACCTTGGTCCATAGTACAGCACAACAACAATAAAAGTGCATCATAACGGTCAGCCCTTATCGTCTGCGGGTACATTATCTTGAAACCCGTGAGGCGTGACTGACATCCCAAATGAAACAGGTTATTGTTTTGACTCAAGTCCCACATAACCGTAAATCACGCAATTCCCCTCTTAGGGGTTCCCACGGTGTTTTCCCTCGAAGCACCCTAATATAGATCCTGTTTTCCTTTTCACGGAGAAAAAGCTAATGAGAGAATGGTGCTCCGACTGATTGCCTCCTACCCCCGCTATGACCGTATAAGAACTATGCAGAACAACAATTCAGAGAAGGAAGTAAGCAAAGGAAGAAAGCGCCCGTTGGGCATGTCAACTCAGCCACCTCTGCCTGCTGACAGCTATTTATGAAACGTGACGCCCGATCTGAAAGAGTAGATTGCAGGCGCTGTATCCAGATGCATCATAACGATGAAAACCATGGGTTGATACGGAGATTGTTGTATTGATTGTCGCGGTTTCAGCACGCTTTGACAGAGAGGTCATAGGGGTCAAGTTTAATTAGACATGAATTCTTATATCAACTAGTAGTCAGAAAATCCATGCGCTGCGACGGGGCATGTGCCATGCATTGGAGTCTGGTCATTCTCAGTTGGGTGCTTCACGGGAAATTCAATACCATCATCGTACACATTGTATATGCGTTAAAGTTATAATATATATCAGATAGATTACGGGTATAGAGTCATGGCGGCTCAGCTTAACACTTGAGAGCTCTCTATCAATGAGCAAATAGGTATATGCTTTGTTTATATGAATTTGGCAATTTAAGCGTCGCCGAAATAGGAAAACACGCTCTTGGCTTTCATGATAACCTGCGCTTCCATCGCGGTGATTGATTTGCCCTGCATTGTCTGAAGCAGGCGTTGGTTCATCAATTATTGTTGATGCCTCGAATGCAGGCGTTGGAGCGTCATCTCATTGAGTGTTGTCCACAATGTGCAGTCGTTTGTCGCGTTTGCACATTGCCAGACGTAGCAAAGATCAGTATTTAATAGAGAGCTATTTTTACTTTTTATCTCACCAGACACCGCATGCCAATTTCCTCGTTGGTATATAAATGAATAACAGCTGCAATGCCCCTAAAATGATCACGACCCATCGACGTTTAGTGAATATTATCTATAAAATATTATTGCCGGGTGACACGTATAACCGCGGTTCATCTCACAACAATGTAACTAGTCAGCAACTGCCCCATTTGTATATTTGTCGTAATTCTAGTTATATACACGTATCAGGTAAACTGATTGCCTCTCCAGAGATATGATGCACTTTAATGTCGTCCGTCGTGACCCCATAAGCATCACCTGTGTTTGGCTATTTGCCCTATTCTCTTGCAGCAGTGAAAATAAAGTCGACGAAACCACCTCTTGCAGATATACCAGGTGATCACATCTTATAAAGCCACCTAATCCTCTGTAATGCCACTGTCATGAAACACACTCGACGCTTCATTTACACTTATATATATGCATGACAAATGGTGATGTAATGGCATCAGTGGAATCAGGTGGAGATTCTCAACGAAATAAGCAGTCTTTTATGGTGAATTTTAATCAATCCCTCATCATTTGGACTACGCTGTAATATAACTCTTTAAAACATGTACAGATCTGTTGTGCAAATCGATATTTCGATTTTAGCTATAACAACGATGTATTTATGATTCCACACTTTTGTGCATCTTACCCATTTTACCTGGTCACAAAATGTAGAGCAGAGGGAAGAGGTGTGCCTGGAGGGTGCTCATTCAGCCCATTATGCTCCCTGGAACTCCTTAGCGCGTATTGGCAGTATACATATATACGATTACCTGACGCACAATACTGCACAACGGAATTAACAGGTGCATCGCTTCTTGCACCTGTGTCAATCAGAAGATCAATCGTGGTTCAGCACAACGCGCTCATAAAACGCGCTCTCTGCCACTATGGCTGGCGTCTCACCTGTAAGTGCATTTAATTATATAATTATCATGAATCTAATCACAGTGCAAATTCGAGTTGATCTTGGATTTTAATTATTTTTGGTGAAATTTAAGAGATTTGTTATCGTAGATGTTCAATGCGATTTCCGTGCATTGTGATCTTTGTATATAATAGGCTGCGTTTAACACACAGGAAGCTATTAATCTTAGAAAAATATGTGTTTGGGGTACAATTAAGGGCACTTGGTGCTATAGCAAGCAGCTGATCAAAACATTTGTGTTTTATCAGCCTGTGTAATTTTGTTTAAAGAATCAATTGTTCGTTCCAATATCATACTTCCAATTTTGATAAGTAATCATGGTTATGCTTCGATTAAAAAGAAATATTTGAACACTCCATAGCTATTATATACCCAATCACTTTGATAAGATATGATATTATTAAGCTATATGAACTATTACGTGCATATTGTGTGTGCAAACGCAAATATGCATCCACAGAATAAGTGATACTATAGATATACGCATCCGATTATGAAATTTGAAGGAAATTAATTCTCGGAGTCACAAACAAGATCATTTGCCCATCACCTTCGAGTAATAAAGAGCGTGGTCTCATTAGTGTTGGTGCTACCCGACACCAACGCTGGCCTCCTGTGCATAGATTGGTGTAAATAATTACGGAATTATCGTAAAATAAGCCATGGTCACTCTTCAGTTGGTTATCTATGGCCCAATAAAATTGTCGCTATAAGAGCTTAAGAAGGCATATTTCATTGTGACAAATCTCTTCCTCGAGAAAACCACCTGGCGCTCCACAATTCCTCTTCTGTGAGAAAACATACACGGGCCCATACAATTTTGAGTGACGATGTGCAGCTTTATTTTGTCTTTGAGGGAGAAATAATAGTTGGTCAGACTTGATTTAATCGTGGCAATGTCCTATGTCATCTCAGCTATAAGGGATATTTGAGAATGACCTATATGTAGCGAGCGTCTTGGTTTGCGAGTGCGAATGTGCCTCATAATTATATGCATGGCGCAACGCAAAGGCGGCATAGCAATTGAACACAGCTGCAGGTTTTCATTCAAACTGCCTGTGAATGACGCCTCTTTCAACTCTTCATAACATTTCTCTCCCACTCTTTGGTACTCTGCATCGAACGGGGGCCAAGTGCACCGTTATCGTATAATTGTGCCCCTTTTTGGTGGTATTCATCAATAGTTCCATAGGGGCGATATAAATTTAACGAGGGTGCCACTTTCTCTTAATGTAACCTGGACCCAACGTCATTGCACAAGAGGGGTAGAAAAATTGCCTTGGGCCTTTGAAAAGGAACATCCTCACTCGTAGCGCATCCTCTGTTGTCGTAAACGGCAACAGCAATTGAACGCACATGTCCCTCTCAAGCACATTGTGCTTCCCCTATAGTGATACTTATCCGCACTAAACGGCAAGCCGATATTTTAGGGGGATTGGTTCAATTACATAAACTCTATTCGCGATTAATTGGTGTGAGCATGACGTTAATAGGTTAGTAAAACAGGTTAAATGGAACAATCACTTAATCGTGTAATTCACATCGGTTTATGATATAAATAACAGCAAGACACCATCTTACATTAACGGTCTCTTAACCCGTGGTTCGATGGTTATAAATTACTAAGTGAACATGTGAAATCTACAGAAGCTCAGACAGACATATCACTCAATATCACTCGATCATGCATATCACTCGATCAAAATCAATCGGATAAGTATTAACGCTACCCTTGCTATGTGATCCATAAGCTGATCCCGAGTCTTGCACACGGGCATTGGTCAAAATTAATGTGTAATTTAGTGGTTATCAACTAGTTTGATGGACCTCAGAACAGCCAATTTGTGAGAACATGTCAGTGGGGATCTGTTTTTCATGTTTTTTTTGGGTGTTTTTGTTTTTGTTTTTGTTTTGTTTTTTTGATGGGGGGGGGGGATGAACACACACAAAAGCATTCTGCAAACCCTTTTTAATTTTTTAAAGGGATGGGGAACTGAATTTTAAGTGATGTTCTATTGACTCATAGCACCAATTGATAGCATTCCGTGCCAAAAACACCATGCCTGGATGCATGCGTAAGGAAATAATGCATTTCGAATATCGGGGTTAGCATTGGGCCTATGGGAGAATGGCTTCCATTACAAAGTATAGGAGGCAAACGTCAGCTGAGGGCTTGCTGTGATTGGTCCCGTTCCCCTCGTGAAGCTATCGATTTCAGCCAATCAGAGCAGATCAGCTTCGCCATAAAAGGACATCTTTGTTGTTGACGAAACGAAAGCGCATGCGTGGTGCACTCTGGCTGACCTTTTTACTGTTTCAGGATGAGAAACATGGTAGATGTCCTAGAAAATCGCTTGTTAAAATAAGAAAAATAGCGAAACATATTTTTTTTCGGACCTGACTGGTGGCAAAATGATTATTCTATCTATTTCCGAAAAGAAAATAAAAAAATATCCAGGGGTTTAGTCGCAGGACACGCTGATATGACGAGGCCCATTGTAAAAGATGGGGAACTCTGTGTTTCATCACAGCTCCTGACGTCACGCCTAATTAGCAATGTATCTCCCGCGAAATCGTTAGCGATGATATTCCTTGTGTGGGCCAGGCATAGGAATCATTTTTGGTGCATCAAATAACGACTCAAAGTCCATTTTTACCCAGTTCTCCCTCCCTTTAAAGTTTAAATTGATTATCAATATCACTGAAACATATAAATGAAGTACGCCCTAAATTGACTACACTTCCGTGATGAAACGTATGATTCCATGACAATCGCCAACAAGGAGTTTCCAACATGAGATATAACAACAATTACCTCGTTGTCTATGGCACGCCAACATTCGGGTACTCGCTATAAACATAATTATTATGAATACTACATATTTCTCTTTGCTGACCCTGTTCATTTGTATACCTCCTCCAACCCTCTTTGAGTGACTGTACGTCATAGTCTTTCGTCCTTCAACGCAGTCAGCAAATGCTGATTCGTCTGAAGCCAAACATCTGAGATGACACGATCCGTTTTCATCGCTTGAAGCCGATCAAAAGTCGCATGCAACATCTCCGTCGCTTGTTCCGTCGTTTTACGGCTTTGGCCGAGGCAAAGAATAAAATCACATTGTACTAATAATACATTCTGTATTTAGAGCAATGTTAACAGAAGTTGAGGGATTGAAGGGTATCCTAATTATAATACGCTTATGCACAAAATCGGTGCGATGGCATTAACTTTTTATATTTAATTATAATTTAAATAATGTTCGAATACGGTCCAAAACGTAGTACAGTGACCTTGACCAGCAGTTCATGCTGGCACTTACCGGGTATAGTATACACCAGCAACGATACATTTGAGTTAATGGCCTCCAATTATATAATATTTACACTCGTTCCAGTAGATAGGCGTGGTAAAAAGACGTGTGTAAAAGATGCGATATCCTTGCATAGGATATCTGTTATAATGAAACTCAGAGGCACGTTCGCGTGTGACGCTACATAAAACTTTCACATTGTAAACGTACGACGAGAATATCTGAAATGCAAATCAAATCATCGTGAATGGGAGAATAGTTCTTTTGTTAAATTTGCATAATCAACCACGCGAACCATTTATAAATATAACAAAACAGCGTCATTAGATTTAGAATATTTAAAATTGAGGGGGAAGGGGGATTGTTTAATAAAGTTCGCTCTGTGGATCCCGCGTATTCATATGATTCTGGCCATTTATGCGCTGCGGTGGTTGTCTATTCAGTTTAGATTTGTGCGTCGATGCGTCGGACTTCATTCCCAGCTGGTTTCCATATTCCATGCGATCAACATGCCATTTGAGCTCCCCTTGTCTCGTCCACTTTTCCGCTATCCACTAAGCCTGAGGTCTTACATTTCTCAGTCTTATCTATGGTCGACCTTGATTTCTTTTCCATGGCTCTTCCAGAAGAGAAATCGAGGTCGACCAAAGATAAGATAAATATAAGATGCACTCGAACTATGGATCATCGAGATCGATTTTGCATTTTACGAATCAGTGTATTGGATTTGTGGTGCAGTCGCTGTGCATGCCATAAATCATGACGCATGGGAGTTGTTCAGTAGAGACGCCTTATAGGACCTCTAGTCGTATCCATTGCCCAGGTTTTGGCCGCCACAGAGGCTTCTGGGTAGGAATATCAGCTACGACGGCTGGGAAGACGCGCAGGCCTACGACGTAGAATTATGGAAGTATGGCAATAGAAATTTACACAAACTTGTTCTCATGCGACAAATGAAAGTAATTCGTTATTTAGTATCTTCAACATTTCGCCAACAAATCCAGAGGAGGTAATTTTGGAGATTTGTCTGATGCAGCAGAGGTCTAAACGAGACGTTGCTTAGCATGACGACTGGTTTGTTTGACCGCATTGGATTGTTCTATATTCGATTTATCGATGTCAATGGAATCCCCGCTAATGCATGATTGCAATACGCCAATAGTCTTGGATGCAAATCAAAATTGGTTTGCACTAAAAGTCTTAAAATACGAGACTGTGAATTGTTATCAATACTTGACTCTTTTAAAATTGAACAACTTTTAATTTTTATCTGTACTCATCGACAAAAAACTGACTCCTAATGAGACTTGACCAACAACAATCATGACTCTTATAGATGACCCAGCAAACACGGAACATTCCCCTAACGTTACCAGCAGGTGTAAATTTTGGTCACCTGCAGGTAACATTAGGCTAACGTGGCGCGAGTACTTGATCTGCGCGCTCTCATGGTCACCTGCAGGCGACGTGAGCCTGACGTGGCCCGCATTGACCAGCAGGCAGGAGCTATCGCGCTTTAAGCGTTAAGTGTAATTACGTGGAGGTGACGTGAAAGGCGAAATATTTCAGTACTTTAACAAACACGAGCAGAAGATTAAAGGGCTTGGAGCTATGCTCCGCCTCCCTGCTTCAAGCTCGCTTGCACGCTCGAGCGCACTTGGCATACTTAGGGCGGAGTCAAGCTGAAGCAGAGATCTGTCGAGCAGGCTATTAACGGTCGTAATGACGATATATAAAAATAATCCCCGGCTTCTCCACTCATTAGTTCCCCTCTCGCTTTCAAAGCCAACGAATGTCTACACGATTACATCGATGTAATCGTGTAGACATTCGATCATAGACATTTGGATATGGCGATCGCCATATCCAAAGTTACCACAACTCAGCCTCTTGGTAAATTCAACCATCGACGTCTCGATCTTTCATCAAAGTAGCAGCTCTCTTCCTTTACTATCAAGGTGAGAAACAATGACCTCATATTTTACAAATATTGTGAGAGGAAATTTGAATTTCGCCATTTAGAATTTTAATAACATGAATCTCTATCTCATATTTTTTAGAGAATTTTTTCGCCTATAAGCTTATAATTGTGACGCCGCACACTGAAATGTGTCGTTTATCGCAAATGCTGATATATAAATACTATTACATGAAATATGATTCCTGATGCGTCGCCATGGCAACGGAGCTCCTTTCGGATTTACTCTTTTATTCTTCGATGATTCTCTGTAGATCGATGATGGAGCAGTCAAAATTTTAGATTTCCGATACTGATACGCCGTCTGACCGTGACGATAAAAGTATGATTAAAGGTAAACTTTAAGAAATGGATGACCATCCAACTTTTTCTATTCTGGCCTCGGTTTTATGCCATGTTAGTCCACAGTAAGGGGCTCTAAATTACATGTATATTCAACATGCCTGTGATTCTCGGGTTAACGAGCTAATATACCTTTCATATACATGTACATGCATGCTGGCAACAAGTATATATGTATATGAATCTCCTCTAAACATGCAAATGTGCCTAAATGGACATAAAATTAATTACATTCCATCCACCATGCATGCCCCCACACAACATAAGGCATGGGGTACTTTATTATGATCATTCATGTTCACAAACAGAATCCCCGGGCGCAGCTGCGTCACTATTTTCACAGGATTGTTGACGTTTTCGTTTGTTTTTACCTTGAATTCAAGCTGGGTGCTATAATTGATAATGCCATCACGATTCCGTCAAGGATTATATCGTGACTCTCTTTCTGCAAATCAGTGGAAACGCAAAACATGTGAGTGGCAATAAAACACTGTTCATGCACTTTTATTTCCCATCAGATTAATACGATGGCACGTGGATAACGTCAAACCCATGTTTGCTTGTAAGAGTTTTTGTATCTTTTTTCATTAGGATAGAGTGGATGAGGGTAGTTGTGGTTGTATATGCGTACTAGCTAGGCCTATAGTTATGTAAGGCATAATTGAATACGTGGGTATGAGTCGGTAGGAAAGAGCTTCATTTACAGCCAGCACGTGCGGGCACAGCAACCCATTTACATCACTAAGTCTGAAGCTTTACCATTGCCTAATTGCTCCCATGAATTGACACCTGAAGATTTGTACTCGGTGACATCGACTTGTGGGCTGCATCCGAAATGACAATTAGTTGAGCCATTCACGTAACAACCGGAGTCGCCCCGTTTGTACAAATGTGGAGGATATGCAATGAGATTTCTGTCGTATCGACAAAATTTAGCGACTGATTCATCAAACCGAATCAACTGCGAGTTTTGAAAAGGCACGTGCTGCGATAAGACAGAAATCACAATCCAAGCATGCACTGATTGTTATGTTAAACATTCACAAGCAGTCACTTAAATGGTTATAATTTAATTAATGGCACAGTGCTATACAAGCAAACACATCTACTGTTATAGTTATGGGGAGTACAGCTTCTCATAATATATTACATAGGCCAGAAGCATATTTCCAAGTTGTGAAAAAAATAACAATCATTAATTCATTTACCGTCTCTAGAGCTTTCCACAAATTCGCACGTAATTGATTTAAACAATCCCTAATGTGTGCAATATTTTAGCGCTTTTGGTGCGTCGAAACCATATATATATATACTATAACACCCTGGGATCATCGAGAGCTTGCATGGATAAATCGCAGGCGGATGTAAGGATTCCAGATCATTCCACCACGGATGTGTCGTAAGAATGTTGCTTCGTTTTGTTTCTTTTGTTTTTTCTTTTGTTTTTTCGTATTCGCTTTTTTTGTGATACATTTTTGTTTTATACTAAAACAGTCAAAATCCTTACCACACGACTCAAAGATCCCGATGCCATCCCATGTTTCACATTATTCCATTGATGGTAATCCTTTGAATCACTTGGTTTTTACGAAGATCTTGGAATATTAATCGATGACACATTTTTAAGTCACACAATATTAATCAACTTATTTCAAAATGCAATGTATGGAGGGGTCTGATGTAACAGAGATGTCAATATCTGTTCAGGTGCCATATCAAAATATTAAGGATGGAGAGGTATGCACGGACAGACTTGACTTTTCCCCAAACCAGGCACAGGAATGCAAGCTTGGAATGAAGGATGCAGGCTGACCTCGTCCACCGTCATCAGTGAATGAATATCACGCACAGCTGACGACTATATGATTGCACGGCATAATTTGTAGACATGCCATACACCTCCAGCATATGAATGCGTGGAATTGCTGTACGTGCAATATGCAATATTTGGTTCTTCTTTTGATGCCGTTAATTTATCTTGTGGAGGTCGTAAGAACATTAGAAAGGGTCCGAAACAGAAACGTCTCGTACACAATGGCATCCAACCCTTTTTAATTTTTATTTTATTATTATTATTATTTTATTATCATTATTTTTTATTTTAATTTAATTTTTTTTTTTTTTTTTTTTTTTGGGGGGGGGGGGTTACAGAACCTTATTAATTTTGATTAAAGGAGCGATTGGCCACTCGGCAGAAAGAAAAAAATGAGAGAGAAAAAAAAAACATGAACAAAAAAATGAACAAAGAGACAAAATAATAAAAATATGGATAAGTAGCGAAGCATAATATTGTTGTCTGTACCTAAATTTCATCTTCAATCATATGGCTACCGAACATTCGCCCATCAAGCACCCATCCTTTGGAACCGATTACCTTCCAACCTACAGAACCAGCAATCGCTTGATGCTTTTAAAGCCCAACTTAAGACTTACTATTTTAACATTGCATTTTCTAGTATTTAATGATGTTCCTTTTTACCTCTGTTTGTACAGCGCATTTGAATGTTCTTTGATATTGCTGAAAATGCGTTTTAAATGTAATAAATGAAATGAAATGAAATGTTAATATATTATACCGTAGTAACTTTTTGATAAAAAGTAAAAACTGTTTCTTTCTTTGGATTGTGAGATTAGTTCTTATATTATTGCATTGGATATGATAATTAATCAGGGCGCCATTCATCCTATATGAGCACCAGAGCAGAAACCCTGCACGGGGTAAGCCCCTATACCCATTTCGATAGATCCCAAGGGCCTTTGTCCTGCATGCAATGTACACACAGTAGCACCTATCGCTTTGAATTGTTATGCAGGTGGGCAGCAGAGTCATCGACCTTCCCAGACGACCAAAGGAACTGGAATCAGACAGGAAGAATGAGCACAGGGACCGCATTGTTCAAATGAGAACTCAAGGTCCTCAAGGATGTAATATACCAGTCTCATGAGTGCAAATGCCAACGTAACTCCCGATGGATCAGATCGATTGCTCATCTCTCACTAATGTCATCGCTCGGCTTGCTTTATGCAATCGAGCATATCTAAGCAACATCATGCCAACGCGAAATGTTTTGGCTTAATTACTTGGCCACTGGGATGAATTCTCGTGGTACCAACACCACTATCCGACTATTCACTGCATATAGGGGACCTACCCCTTCAACTTCTCTCGTGTATCGTTAATTATTATTATGCATATATATTATTCTTATCTAACTTTATGGGAGCATCATATAGCAATATTTAGTGTTGGTGTCATAGACCTAGTAAGTACAGTATCGCGAGAGTGGGTGCATTACCGTTTCCTGTAAGAATTGAATTAATGGCTGTGGAAGTACATCCGGCAGAATGCTATCCCATAATTTGCTCAGCAATCAGCTGACCAGTTTGACCTATATCCACCCGTAGGAAGCAAAATAACATAGCATGCTTCCTCTATATGTATTACTACCTCTATATGGTTGGTGTGCCGTAAAACAACACTTATGCATTATGGTCATTCAGTCGAATGGAGCGGCAATATCTGAGAACGCGGATACACGTATAACAGTATTGTTCCTTGAGTATATTTACAAGAGGTTTCAGACACCATATAGGGTAAAGACGGCCATTCACTGCACAGGATGGTCGATGATGCCAAGTTGAAACCTCCCAGACTGCGAGTCTCCGGTGACTCAGGTCACAACTGGTCTATGTGAATCGTGAATGATTCAAGAAGGGATAATAAGAACAGGCTGAAAAATTATCTGATTATTCTGACGATCGTCAAGACAGAATATATGTAATGTAAAAACACTACATATTGAATTTTTGTTCTGTATAATATCCCTGAGAGCGGCAGGCAAAAAGAGGAGATGATATCTCTAATCGGTCTAATTGGTGCATGAAGCTGGTGCCTCTCACCACATCTTGTATCTCTATATCATCTCAAGTTTCATTATGGTTGATGAGGTGGATGCCTTTCACTGTGTCTTTTAATTATCTTCAATCTAAAATGATAAGCTGTTGATGTAGTAAATATTTAATTATATAGGTAAATACATCCTCATTTCTGATGCTAATAGTCATAACGTGTGATGAAATTATTTGCAGATCCGCGTTTGGTATCCATAATGGCTGACCTAAATATCTGGTAAAAAGGTACATTTGCTTTCGAAAATTATTCGATTAATCAATTTATGGTATAAAATGATATATTCAACTACTCAGCTTATCAGTTTGATGTGTTTGAAGTTCTAAAAACTTCTCTGCAGATATACACGATCGCACCATTATCAGGCGATAATAGGGAGCTCTATTTTGCTCTATTTCGTTGTTTCGTCGGACCTGCTGTGGTGTAACAGTGCGCAGGCGTATTGACATGAGTTTTACGATTCTGATTGGAAGAAACTTCTTCAAGGAAGTTGGTCTGTCCAATCCCGAGTCGAAGAAGTGTGTCCGAATTGATATCATAGGTTGGCGTCCGCAACCAATAATGACCAAATCATGAATGATATTAGCATGGTTGCCTCTTTATCACACAGGCATTTTCTGATACATGTATCAAACTACCAGTACATTGTACCTTTCGTATTGAGGTCAAAACCAGGATAAGTTTCTGCATGGTGTTATGGAGGCAAAGCGGGCTGCATGATACAGATATTCTCAGCGGGAACGTGTTTTCTGGGTGTGCTCCTCTTAAAAGCACCGTTCGTTTTGAACGAAGCTCATTCTCGGAGTAGCTTCGCTTTGGATGAGCAATGATGCCGTATCCGCACAGAATATTCGATTTAAGATACATGTAGATATTTATCGTGAAACTGGGATAAACTTGTGGATTAATTCGTGATTTATCAAAAATATTCTGTTGCTTTCGGTTGGAACGGCCATGTGGCCCAATGAACTTTGACTTTTGACCCCAACTGCCAAAAGTAGGTCATCTGACGCCAGTAAGTGAGTGACAGCATCGTTTATTTCGTGAGTATGCATCTAGGAAACTACGAAGTACTATTTAAGTAGTCTGAACATCTTTGTTCGCCGATTTCTTGCATACTTTGCTTTGGGATTTTATCGTAGGTTCTTTCTTATGTACAGAGGGACACGTTGTTCAACTTGAGCTGTTTGATCAGCTTCAACGTCAAGGACAAGGTTATTGAACTCAGAATCAGATTGAGTCATGAGTCATGCATGACCCGATGACCCGAGATGACACATTGACAGCTTGGCGATTATTTGATTTATTTCATTACTTGGTCATAAAACATGTGCTAGTATCATCACCATGGTGATTCGCACAGATGAATTGTGCGAGGTGTACGACAGTGTTACCATATATAAGCTTAGTTACTAAGTTAGTTAGTAGTTAGTGTAAATAGACCTAGCTGCATTCTATATCATCTAATTACCAATATAGAGTCTTCGAACGAGACTAGTAAATACTCATCACTTTGACTTTGTTCCATAATCACAATACTGATAATCCATGCATGCTTTCTTTAGTCTCCTGGACGTTGGAGTATCCTTGTTCAAGCTGTTGTACCACTTTAAGGCACTAAGTTAATAGAAAGTTAGTCAGCTACATAATGTCTTAATAACCAATATATACCATACCACTGGTAATGATCATGCCATCATGCTGATTGACATGATAGAACAATTTTTGATGAGTTGGTGATTATTATAATCACCAACTCATCAAAAATTGTTCTATCATGTCATCATTATATAATATCATTATATGATGATGAAATCCACTGTGATCATGTTTAAAGTACCACTGGTTAAAAAAACAAACATAATACGAGTGCAATCACAGTGTTGAGATTGTAGTTAGAACTTGAAATCATTTGTGAAAATGTGGATTCAAGTCGACACAAGCAACTTGCGAACTGCTCTGTTGACTCTACTCTATCCACAACCAATACCTTTGGGCCTCCTCTATTATGTTGACATTTCGATCACTTTATTACTGTACTACTTGCACTCAGACTCTGTTACTACAAAGATTATTGGTATATACTAGCATGAACTAGTATAGGCCTAGTGGATTGAATTAAGCCTATAAAGGTGTTTGTTTATAATGATCTCGGTCGATTCCAAGAGTGGGCTATTGCATAATTTGGTTCATTGTTTGATTCGCATATCTGGTCTACATTGTGGCAAACAGCAATTATAGTATATAAATATTGCATTATTTTTATCAGTACTATCAAGGGGAATTCCCCCAGATATAATAGTTGGAAGCGATACTTGTAAAGTCGTAATTATAAATTTATAATTACTATGTTGAGATATTAGACCCTTAACTGCGAAATGAGCACTTGAACTTGGCCTGGAGAGTTATGGCGTTTTCACAAGACTTGTCGAGTTGTTATGAGTGTTTGCATCGAAAATCACAAGCTTGTTATTCCGGTATTATTGATATATTCAGTCATATCAGGACAAGGTTACAATAGTATCTTAGGCTCAAATATACACATTACTAAGTGACAATGGATTGGATGGCAGTCTGTTGCTCTCATTTTTGCACGCATCCTGGCAATCAACACGTTCATTGATTTAGGATTTAGGATCGATCATTACGATGATCATAAATTATGTCAAAAATTATTTGAATTATTGATCATAATTGATAACTGCCATTGTTGACCACTATCCTCTGTCCCATTTAGTAAAGACATTCGCTGGTCAATAACATGGTCATGAAACTATTCAATCGATAGCTGAATTCTCATAATATTATTTGTTTATTTTTTCCAATTATTTGATGTTTCATAAGATGATAAGAGATTACCTTGTGTAAATTGATTTTGGTGGCTTTAACTGTTATAACATGTTAAGCTATTTCCATTATACTGTCGTAATATTTTCTGGTTTTCAGTGTTATGCTACTACCTGTCGAATGTTTTATTTTATAATACTGCATGAGTGTAGCATGACTGTTAACATATTAATATGAGGTGCTGAATCCTTGTTGGTGTAGCTGATTATGTAACATGTTTTCATAAAAATATCTTGCATGTGATAATTGCTATCATGTGAGTACCCATGCAGAGAGGAAGTGACTCTAGATTGTCTTGATTTAATTGTTGCGTAATATCCTGGCTGCTGGCTAACGAAGCAATCAGGACCGAATGCATAATTCAGCATTTAATTGATGTGATTACATCATTCAATTCACTTGGTTGCACATGGAAAAACGTTACTCCTCGCGAGTCGTAAATAACTCATATTAATATCATATCGTATAATGTTCCAATGGTTCAAAATACCGTCATTGAATTGAGATTCAGTGGTGTTCAGTTGTATGAGAACGAATTTAAACGTAGTGGCTACTAGTGTAAATTAACGTTTTTCTGTATATTGTATAATGCCTGCATGCATCATAAATATGACCGTGACCTATTTAATCATGTTATGTCAATCACTGCGAGCGCGTATATCTATGTGAATGGATGTATGATTGCTCTACCACATGTGCTGTGACTGTTGTCCCAATGATTGACAAAATACAGCGTCATCATTACTCACCAATCACCGTGTATTTGGCAATTGGCAGTGTGCCAGCCCTCTTATAACTATCATTTCACCTGCGTCCTGATAACCAGCTATTGATTGCGTGCATCTTTAATCTCGGCCTCCCTTTCCCCGTGGTCAGTTAAGTTGGCGACCTTTGGGCTCCCATCGCAGTTTGATTGCGCCTCGATCGCCTTAAAGAAGCAGTGTATATACCGTTACAGTAACTGCAGTCAGCGTCGAGCTCTCACCAAGTCACAAGGTTGGGCGCTACGAATCGAAATAAATACTGCTTACATACATATATGATAATGTATTTAAATGTAATGTAAAATAATGTAAAGGGGTGACCCCTGGCTCCAACTTACTTGTGTGTGGAACGAAATGATCGTGATCGGGCACACGAATCAGCTGCTTTCATGTGAGCAGATTAATTTCACTGAATGTAATGGTTTATTCTTGGCATTTACACTTTATCTGTTGCAATGTGTTATTTGTGATGCAATTTAGAAATTACGCCAACCTCCTGTCGAATGTTGGTTCAATTAGCTTTCAAGTGATTGAATTAGGGTCCGTTCGTGATTCTAGGGTTTCACACAAGAACTCAGCAATCCTAAATCACGATTCTCTTGTGCATGCCACGATCATTCCAAAAGGGACAGATATGTTTTTGTGAGAAGAAGATGCGCGAATTAAGTTTGAAGAAAGAGATCTCTGATCATATTCTCACGATTGATTTCATTTCGAATTGAATTACACAGCTACATATATGGAGCAGCACCATCTCCTTTCGGACCTATTGATCGCCATTGTAGATATAAATCCATATTGGTCACCCAGACACTGATGGTCAGCGAGCCTTTGAGCCGCACACCCTACTGTCACGCTCCTTCACCCATTCTCCCCTTCTCCTCGCCTCTTTGGGGACGAAAGTGAGACTGAGCGGAAGGGCGGCGCATCTGCCCTCATTGTCTGACCGCCAATTGAGTCTCTCCTTCTCGCTTATCGGGTGACGCGTTAATCTTTCCTTTCTTCCTGTTTGTGACAAGCCGCAAATGAATCGATTGATCTGTTAGGTCTTTATGCGAGCAATGCGCCAGCCAATATTGAAAGCGTAATATCAATAAAACAAGAAATCTCTCGTATGTAGTCGTTTGATTTATAATATTATAAGTGTTTATGATGTCTGGGGCTGCGTTGCTATCCAGGGACCCCCATGAAAGGTCAAGGGGAAAGGTCACGGCTGCTGCGGAATGATTTGCTAAACGATTAACAATGCTTGTATACCGAGCTGCCATTCTAATAAATAGTTCCGTCAATCGGTTCTTGTCTACTTGTACCGTCGGATAACTCCTCCCCATCGCCTCACCTGATTGGCCACTTTGCTTCTTGTGATAGCCCGTTGCGCAAGCATCGAATGTAACATTACAAGTGACTGCTCTTCGGGGGTGCAGCGCTGATAGAATTGGTTTACACCCCTTGATGTGAACCGTACTTCGGTCATTCAAACCGGTAAATTACTCAGTTGCGCCTTAGCGTGTCTGGTAATTTTCGGGGAATCCCTAGAAAACTGGAAAGGGCTCCTCAAAAACACACTGCGCATGGCTGCTTTCATCTGCTCTTTCCAAGAAACGACATTGACAGGCATTGACCCAATTTTCTCGTCTGCACCGGGATGAACCCAATTTCTTGAGAATTCTCCCGTATTCTCGTCATGAATTCTTCTTCTATTGTGACTTAACATTTTTTCCCCTTTCTTCCGACAGATTCGCGGGGTGTTTGACCGCTGAGTCACTCAACCTTGTTATTCATCGATTTTATGAGACGCCATCATCCATCTTCCTAATAAGGAGAATCCGTTGCCATGGAAACGACCTTAGCATTGACCTTCGGCCTACTTTTGCTGCTTGTTGTTACGCTGGCATTGAATGCGTCTGAGACGCCTCTTCGCCTGAAAGGTTCGTCAATTGTCTCATAAATAAAAATAAATGCTTGGTTGCAGTAATACCAGTCAGCAGGCCGATTTGGCGGCTTCATGAAAGAGTGATGTTTGTAACTTGGCGATATGCACAACATTTAATATATTCAGTTAGTGACCCCGAATATTCATAATTCATTGATTGCCAAAACAAGGGTGTTTTTTATTTTATTGATGCAAATCTAAATGGTTCTATTGTGGCAGCTGGGCTGTAATTTGCAATTATAATAATTGCAATTTGCTCATATTGACTTGCCAGCTTTTCACTAGAAATACATGTGACACTAAGCCTTGACCCAAATAACACTATGCATTGTTCCAATTTTCCCCAGTGCCACTCTTACAGTCTATACCATGCAGGTAGCTGCGTGCGTATGGTTCATGTGAGCCAATGGAATATCCAACCAGACTACTTTTCATTCTTGTGGCAACGAAGTTGACATAAGCCAACTGGATTGTAGCAAGATGCTCCATTTAGCCTGGCAGCCTGACGTTTCTTCACTCCCACTTGTCCGAGCTTTGTTCGATTTACGTCTGCAGCCAATGAGCAGCTAGCGGCCGTCATGTCAGCTAATGAGTAATGGAGGGTTTTGGCTTAGTGACGCTGCTCCTGCTTCTTTGAGGGCCTCGCGGTGGAGGCACGTCTGCGAGAGAACGAAGAGGCTGAGCTACAGCGCCATGAAAAGAATTGAAGGAGGCCCCAGGGTTTCTTCGCCTTGTGGTTTCCTCCTCGATTTGGAGGTGTTGACGCGGGAGGGGGGAAAGAGCATTGAGGGCAGAGGAGGGAATGAAGGATATTCAGGGTTTGTTGTGACGGAATGATTGGGAATTTCTTCCTTACAAACAGCCCCAAGGCTGACTGAATAATGCATGACTGCGTGCACTTGGCTTAACACTCTTTGAAGCGGATGATTAGGTTGTAAACCCTATTTATTAGTAAACACGATGCTGATGTTATTGAGTCGCATGCGTACAGCTATTAATTCGGTTATTGATTGCATGAATGCAATTCTAGATGGCCAATTTGGACCAGGAACCGTGAATGCCGATGAAAATGCCCCGTGTCTTATATTTGGAGCTCAAAGAGGCATCTTGACCAGCACTATCCCCGCATTGGGATTAATCCCTCATCCTAAGATTGCTCTTGGGAGACCACGTGGGCTACGATTGCTCCTGATTGCTCCCTCGAATTGATCTTGTGTGTGTGCAAAGTGGCTGACTCCTCGAGCAGCGGTTGATTATGCAGCTCAAGCTGCTCGCCAGGAATATTGCTGTAGCGGCTGACTTATCTGCCATTCACACTGAGAGAATAATCTTGATCCATAAGTCATTGGATCAAGTATCGAGTATTGACTTAAATGAGTGAATTGTGAGCTTGAGATTTTTTGACATTTTAGACTTGTAATGACGTTGCTGGATTTAAACCCACGTGACCAGTGAATATGTTGTGTTTATTTTGTTTGATGATTCAGTACCAGAATTGGGTGACTCCGTTTCGCTCACCTCCCTCGCGGCTATGTCCCATGCATACATTGTACGAAGCTCTGTTCATGCGTGGGGTGAACAGGACGCGCCCCAGCCGGATCGACCTTGCCCTCTGTCCGCTGCCCAATCGTATACCAGTCAATATCATTGATGCTCTGATAAACAAATTGGCTTCGTAGAAAAACGATTTCCGTTGTCCCAGCTCGAAGCCGAGGTCATTGAACTGATTGAGCAATGTTTATCATTAATTGCTTAATGGTGCAAGAGACGAGAAGAATTCTATTGCGCTATTCACTATTGTATGTACATAGAGAATGCGCGGTTATTTAATTACTATATGGCATAGTCTTAATGGCTTCTCATGGGGCTGGTGCCTGGGCATGACGTCATCGAGGGGAGCTTCATGGGGGTCTGCAATTGCTGTTGCCTCATGTCATGATTGTACGTTAATGGCGTTATTGAGGTTTCCTGGGCTGGCAGCCATGTACAGCGTCAACAACGTGTCCTGTATAGGAGAGACCGGCTAGCTATTTGGTGACACGACCCACTTAGCTGCCACTTAGCTGTAGTATAAAATAATGTTGTATCAAATATGGCTTATAGGTTGTAAATAATCTTCGTTGTTCCACGATCATTTTCTCCCTCTTAATTACAGGACTGATAATGAATTAATGATTGACCTATGTCCGGCCACGTTATCTATACTTGAAAACAGCACCGTATGCGTACGTGCCTGGACGAAGCCGAGCAAAACAAGAAGCCGTTCTGCGTGCTCCTTTTTTTCTTTCTTTTTTTTTTTCTTCTGCTGTTTATTCTGTGGTTTTGTATTTGCAGAGTACTCCTTCCCAAACTCGACGGTTGTCCTGAAACGGAATGTGACGTGCGATGGCGCCTCGCCTCTGACCAATGTTTATCCCTCGGAAACATGGTCGTGTAGGGACATGAGGTGGGTCTCCCTCCCTCCTCCTCCTTTTCCTCCCTCCTCCTTATCCCTCACACCAGTGGCCTTAATCAGCACCCACTGAGCCGAGGCCATTGAACCATTGAATAGCGCCAAACGCAATCGCTTTAAGTCAACTTTAAGAGCAACTTTAAGACCTCCTGGAGCCGGAATGGCTTCTGCACTATATAAACGCCTCATCCACCCCTCCTATCTTCCCTATTATACCACCCTCCCCCATGCCCTTATGTGCGTTCCATTCATCTTTGGCTCTCGTGGCGAAAACAAACACCCGCAATGACCTTGCCCTTTCGCCTCTCTGTCGTGTTTGTGTTGTCGATCAAACCATGTTATTCAGCTGCAGTGGAAGCACGACCAGTCTGTTTACACATCTCTGCAGATGTCCTTGCTAATCCGTAATCTGCATTACTCTGAAATGTCCTTGCAGGCTATGTAACTCTATTTCGGTCTGGCATTGGCTTTGATTACAGGTGTAAGTAGATTTGCGTAACCTTCGTGTTTACCTGGAATACTATGCTGATTGAGTCTGAATCATTCGATGTTCGGATATGCAACATCCGGTGTTATTGCGGTTCGGCTGCTCTGACGGATTATAATTATGTCCCGCTCTCTAGGTCAAGCCAAGCTTATGAATTGATTTTCAATCGATTGGCCTAAGTTAGATCTATGGGTATTGTTTGCTTGCAGCAATTCATACACATATACTGGTATTAGATACAGAAGTAAAACAAACATTTGGTCTATGCATGCACAATTTGTACATGGTTGAACATTGAGTACCTGATCCTGTACATTATGTCAATACGAGCCCTTTCGCATCTATATTAAGGCGTCATCTTAATCATGTGCCCGCCTGGGGCTGTCTTACTCATATTCTACTGTATAATGCGCTAAATGTGGAATATTAGCTGGCAAGACGACCAAGATCATGAAGATCAAGAGATAATGTTCAGCAAACATTAACACGTCTCAAATTTACATATATAAATACACACACAAGCATTGTCCGCTAACATGCGCTATTGATGCATATGAAACTGACTGCATTAATCGTAGCGTAAATCCGCCAATTCAATTATCATTAGTGTCATCGGCCTCAGCTGGCCCGCTCATCTTGCTGCTCCCACGTGACCTGTTTTTGTGTTTGGTCCTCAGGATCGATGGCTACCGTATGCGGTACTGGTATCGCACGGGCACCGACCAACCCTGTACGGACGCCCCGCCGAAATTCGACGCCAATATGACGTATCGAAACAACGACGAATCCGGACTGTGCAGGGAGCTGTTGAAAGCCAACAACATCGTGAAACCTCTGAGCGTGGCTTATGTGAGTAGAATGGTCACTAATGGTCACTGGGGCACCATGGCCCCAATGCAGGGGCAACGGCGTGTTTCATCATTCTGACGTCGATCTGTTGTTGTGTCCAGTTGTTGGTCTGTTATTCGATCAACTGCAGACTATAGTATGTCTGTGTTTGGTCTCGAATTATACCTGTACTTTAATATATAATAGTGATAGTACGTGGCGGAATTATGTAACGCACAGGAAACTATGTTTCGTGGCATGTCCTTCTTCATGTACTATTTCCGTATGATTAACTGATTATAAGTGACTTTGGAATTTAGTATATACATGATTGTATGTACTTCGTTAATGGTAATATTTCGAAGCGTGTAGCTAACTAAATGGCAGATTGCCTGGTGCTGAGCAACTAAAACCAGGCGTCATCGCCATCATGTATGCTTGACAAGATGTCAATGTCGACTCAATTGATTAGTTATCATGAAACCAATAATTGGACCGTATTTTGCCTTGATTCTGATTTCAAAATTTTCCCCCAAAAAAATATGATTTTATGAAATCTAATTTCAATCTCGTTCTCAGGTTCACGATCCATCATGCAGTCACAGCGTCCAACAAAGGATCATTTTGGAGAAAAATCTTAAAAAGGGGCACTTAAATTGGAAGGTAGTTGGTGCAGGACCTGGCTACATGAGGACTCTTCGCTGTATGGTGAAGGGCTGATGACTGCAATGTCCTTGTGTTCAATTGGCGAATTATATGACAACAAAAAGGAAAAAGACTGAAATTGAATATCTTGGAAGAGGCTTCTTTTGGGATTGAGAGAAGAAGTCTGGTGCATGCTAATAGCATCGTTACATCTATAATTATTGTTTTTCACTGTTTTTTTGTGTGTGCTTTTTTTTCTCTCGTGTTTTTAGTTTTTAATGAACGATTGCGACTTGTGACATGATTGCTATGTTTTATATTCAGAGGTTATTTTTGTAGCGAATGAAAGAATATTAAAGGTTTTTTTTTTTTTTGATCATATGATTATATTATTTTAATCACTGCCGATGGTTATTAATTCAAGCAGCTTTTAAAGTCATATAATAATATATAACAGAGGTTCGGACGAATTTCAGAATTCCTACATATCTTGATTATTCAGGGTTGGAAATGTTCTTGTTGTATTTTAGAAGTAATCTACCTAATTAGTCATTAGTCCAAAGCAACATGTCAAACTAATTTGTTTCTAAGGCTAGTGTACACTTTATTAGTCTTGCTACTTGAAAATCATAACTGGAATATGACTTGTGAGTACATATATATAAATTACTGTGCTATCGGGTTGTGATTTCTCTTGTACATAAAGAGGACATCTCTGATTCTCTGCTGTTCTGTGACAGTTGAGACTGTGGTTGACGACAAGGTCTCACAGCCATATTTTGTATTGTTAATGCTTTGATGGAAAAATTCCAATAAAGAAAAGAAAAAAAAACACTAAATCCGTCATTTCATTAGTGTTTCGCCCGATTGGGTGGCGGTTCAGGTCGATTGTCTTGTTTTCCAACTTCCAAGTGTCTCGTTTCAAGATCGATGTGTCTTAAGCTCGATTGATCAGTATGTTGGCGACATTTTCAATTACATTGTGCAAACCATCGAACGTGGCCTTACTACGCGATGCCAAGTTGAGTGCACTTATTCCAGGTCATAATGTCTCGACACGAGGATGAGTGTGTCACCCAATCAGCAGTTGCAGCTTAGGGCAAGTCAACCAATTACCATAGGTATGAAGATGGAGTTCCCTACTACACAGTGCCGTTGTGTGTCCATCTTTAGATCTCCGTCTTTCCACACCCAACGATTAAGCGCCAAATACGACAATCGTCTAGCTTTGCTAATGAACACCGAAACCCTCTTGCTCTTTCCATATTTTTAGTGCTTGCGAGAATGCAAGTACCAAAAATATAGAATGATCTGCTCATGATATGCGAAGAACAAATGTCATGTTATCTAAATCTGACCACTGTACTTGGAGATTTTCAGTCAGTTATCGAGTATTTCTCATTATAGCATGGTCATGGAACTATATACTAGACACAATTAAGTGACTATAAACCTTAATCATCATTGTGTTCGATATATAAGTAATCATATGCCATTATACATGTATACATATTCTTAATGCAATTTCCATATTCCAAAAAAGATCATGTTTATCTAGCTAATTTTGGTGGGCAGACATAGTGTCTAGACAGTGTTGATTTTGAATACTGTTGATAGCTAATACTTCGGCCATATGAACACCACAATTATTGTAATCTATAATCTCCTTATATGATCGCGGGCGTCATGACCGAGAATGGCCTACAAACATCTTGAAAAGTGATAAACATGACAAAGATTCTATTTTAAGTCGGTACACAAAATATCGGCGTTCTCTATTAGCTATAAATTATGTTTACCTGCACTTTATAGGATATATGTCTCTAACAAGTGCTCACACAAGTGCTAATACTTTTGCAAATTGTAAGGATTTATCGGATAGGCTACGCTGTAATTAAGGAACATCAACAAAGTCAGTGGGCAACAACAATGCGTGATGCCAGTTGAAGCGTTACCCATAGCACTATATGGTCTTCTGCCACTGACAGCGTCCCTGCGTTGACCAGTTAACAGAGAAATGGGGAAAACACTGGGATCTTTTTTATTGACTTCAAGTTGATGAATGCGTACCAAAACACTCTCGATAATGAGTTGAGCTAGCTGGTGCCAATCCCTGATCGTTTATAAGTTGGGTGGCGAGAGAAAAAGAGGAGAGAGGAGAGAAGGGAACCCGCCAGACATCGACCAGACCTAGCTCTCTCACTCTCTCCCTCGGCCAATCGCTTCCGGTGACTGTAATATTCAGAAAGTAAAAGAGTTGTAACGTGGAGTCATGGAGTCCTCTTCCTTCAAAAGTCGCTAGGAGTCTCCGCCGACGTGCGGCCAGAAAGGAAGAATTAATGCAGAACACGCACAAGAAGAATGTGAAATTAGTGTCGACCACCAAGGATACTATAGGGTGTCTCAAAAATGTACTCACACAGCATGTTAGCAACGCTTAAAGTGTGAGTACATTTTTGTGAGACACCCTGTATTTACAACATGTCCAACGCCATGTTCCAAGTGAGACATCTCCTTCTAAGCCATGGCGTTGCATTTATGTTGAATGCAACTCTCCGTCAGATCTTCTTTTTTCTCGTCCATTGGCACAAAGCAGTTGCATTGTCGGTGTTATCTGTGATGCATCTAGGGCTTTCCTCTTCTGTCCCTCGCCACCTGACATGTTCCCACGCGAATCTTTATCTGTAGTCTACTTTTGATGCAATGGGAATTCAGCGTTCGTCGCGCAAAACGTCTTCGACAGAAAGGTCACGTGGCTTACCTGACGCCAGTGCGTGTTGTCGTTATATAATTATAAGCACTAGTAAAGAGTAACCGGAATACTCGTAATATTATAACGAAATTTAACCGCTGAATGCGCTGTATTGGTGGAGGCAATTATATCATTTTACTCACTGGAACAAATAAAAAATAGAAACAAGTTAGTATCTTCGGAAGATAAATTCATAGAGTTGTTTGATGGTGTTCGCTCATAAAGCAGGTCAATAATGGCCGAAACACTAGACAACGTCTTCATCGTTTGAATTAATATCACATGCTTCCAAAATTTTGTATTTCATCTCTGATTTTCTTAGATCATTGGAATTGACAAAATCGTGATATTTAATTAGATAATCTAATCGTTTATTATTTGTGGCTATGTTACTACTACTAATGAGGCTGGCTTTTGCTACATACGAAACAACCAGCCGATTCTAAGGCATGCATCACCGCAGATGTGCGTTCCATCTCCTTGAAATGTATCGCACTATGACGTTTCATTGCGTTCTCTCTTTAATGTGCATTTAAATGTAACGCTATGACGTCACTAATAGGTTGCGATCGTGTTATTTTATGTTGCTTAAAAATGGTCCAATCTTTGGAAAATACGCAAATAATTTGTGTATGAGATAATGCTCCAATCGGTGGGTTCAAATATATCAAATTAAAGTCACGAAAGCGCGCAAGATGAGGTTTACTATTGTGAGCGATGATTTGGGATTTTGATGGCTTCAACGCACTACTCTTAAAACTAAATATACTTGACATCAGAGGCACACTACATTTTCTCATACAGACTGTAATACACTGAACTTAATAGCACGGTATCTCACACCATAACTCTCCTTCCATTTGGAGCTCCACAAGGCTCCATACTTGGACCATTATTTTTCATCATCTACATAAATGATCCGCACCACATTCTCTAACACACCCGACACCTAGCTACATTACGCAGACCACACCACCATCTACATCACAAGACAAGACATTCACACACTGCAAAATCACATGAACACAGATCTATAAGCTCAAAACACTTGGTGCTCCAACAACTCACTTGTCTCAATGCCATAATATCAAAAACAATATTCTTTCCTTCAACAGCCAGCTCCAAACTTAACCCATCACCACCAAATCAAATCAACAACAAGGCAATAGAACAAGCACCATACACAAATTTACTCTGCATTAATACCATCGCACACAACCTTTCACGGGAAAACATACAAAAGAGATAAACACGAAACTTGCACACGAACTTTATGCACTGAGTAGACCTACGCACACAGTTCCTAAACATCACAAAAAACTTATCTACACTTCACTCATTGAATCCCACATTACTTATGGCATAACCATCTGGCCACATACCGAGAAAAAACACTTAAATACCATAAGGAAAAAAAGCAAAACTGCGCCCCATTCAATGCCCACACACAAGCACTATTCAAATAATTCAACCAATTTGAACACCTCAAAGATATACATACATTGAAATTCATGCACCGCATTCACCACCAAACAGCTCCAACAGAAATACAAGTCCTCTATTTTAATTAGACAACCACGCTCAACCATTCAGACCCGTCAACTAAACACTCAAATTCCACTATTTCGAACTTCCCATTGTCAAAGCAGCATTTTGTGTTATGGGCCACCCACCCTACATCAACTACCCCAGTCATTGAAACATCATCTCCAATCAAGCACACACACACATTCACCAAACACCTAAAGAAACACTACCTAAATACATACTAAGTAACCAGATTGATCGTTATGTAATGTTACATTTTGAGAAAAAAAGTAAAAATGTAACAGATACTACACTAGTCAAGTAGCTACAACACATATCTCGATGTAAACTGAAACTAGGATTAAGGCCATAAATAATGCACTAGGTACACAATTCGCATCACCTGTATATAATGCAATTATGCCTTGATTTTAGTCTATTTCATCAATGCACAATTAAGCATCATGCACCATTTCTGTTCCATGCACCGGAGCTGACCTACCCTGAGTAAGGGCTTCTTTGCCTCAGATCAGCTCCTAGAAACACAAGACCCCATTGTTGCCACCTCCTTTGTACACATTTCTTGTGTTTCTATATATATTTTAATTAAATATAAAATAAATAATAAATATATGACTTTCATAAACGCACGCACATAGCATTAATGTTTTGTTTTGGGGTTTTTCCTCTATGGTTTGGGCACTACTTATGGCACATATATCATTCGGGGCATATTACAAAAAGTATTTATTACAATTACGATTGCTATCTAGCGGGAATGCTGAAAGAACAGCTATAATTGCGATTATTAATTAACCACTGAATAAACAACATAGTCATGGCCGGTGATCTCGCGTCACCTTAGAACTAATACATGCGTGACTTAATATCTATATGGGGGTACATTGTGTCGCTTAATTACTTATACTGATTTAAATGTCAATTAAACACCAGGATCAACTAAAAGTAAATTGCTTGGAAATCATTTTCAACTGGTTCACCTCTATATATACCCCCACCTTCACCCTCCATCACCATCCCACATTTAAATGATCATAAATCCACAATGCCAGCCAACATGATATGATGATAACAACGGAAACGTCGATTTGCGTTCCATTTACTTGGCTGCTGGCCACTTAAACTGACCAATCAGCGATCGACCTGACCGTCATGTTCTGCTGGTTCATTTTACATAATCCTGATTGTTATCACCAATCTGCGTTAGATTTGTACAGGGTTCCTGCTATTCATACAATCTGAAAAGAAATTTACAAACCGATTATTCAATTGAACAAAAACATTCGGCATTGACATTAAGAATGGAATAAATTTTGACCTCGTCAATTAATGGTGAAATATTGAGTGCCTTTTTACAGCACTTTTTCCAAATTGAATTTATATATTGTATCGATTTTTCACTTAGATTCCAAAGAGGAGAAAAATAAAAGACAGCAGTACGATCGAAATAAATCTTGAGCTTGAAAATAAAAAAATATCTTTCAATAGCTGGACTTTGCACGAATTTATCGCTATTCGGGTACAAGAAGAAAAAGTTAGTACACTTAATTTACATCAATAGAGAAATGATTTGGAGAGAAAATACTTTTTCAGACTTCTATATTTCCTAAATACAATGTA
>KB298217.1:485526-515526 GCA_000328365.1 Capitella teleta | reverse complement strand
TGCATTCCGAATATCGGGGTTAGCATTGCGCCTATGGGAGAATGGCTTCCATTGCGAAGTATAGGAGGCAAACGTCAGCTGATGGCTTGGTTTGGCTGATGGCTGATTGGTTCCGTTCCCCTCGTGAAGCTATCGATTTCAGCCAATCAGAGTCCGAAAAGAAAATAAAAAAATATCAAGGGGTTTAGTCGCAGGACACGGTGATATGACGAGGCCCATTGTAAAAGATGGGGAACTCGGTGTTTCATCACAGCGACTGACGTCACGCCTAATTAGCATTATATCTCCCGCGAAATCGTTAGCGATGATATTCCTTGTGTGGGCCAGGCATAAGAATCATCTTTGGTGCATGAAATAACGACTCAAAGTCCATTTTCAACCAGTTCTCCCTCCCTTTAAAAACACGAGGAATTTCATCATCGTACATATTTAAATGGAAAGATTTGATTTTGCTATTAAAAACAAGACAAACTTTTAGACGCATTAAACTTGACATCGTAAGCATTTGAAAAAGGTTCACATACATTGAGCAGTTTACGAGAGGCATTCGATGAGGGGGCCATGAGAGTGAGGTCATCGGCATAACTCAGAGCGCCAACAAAAAAATGCCCGAGATGACACCCAACTTGAGTGTCTTTCAACAATCTCAATAGCTCATCCATATACACAATACACAAATTAAAACTGGCTACAGCACCTCTCCTTGCTTGACACCACTGGAACAAGTAAAATGGTCTGAAACAGAGGAACACTAACGGACTGACATGGTCTGAGAAATATACATAGAAAGAAGCAATTTTGCAGTGAGCGCACAGAATCCTCGATTTAAAAGTAAACGAAAAAGTTTAACGAAATTGACACGGTCAAAGGCACGAGATGCATCTAATAATGTTACAAAACATGGTGTATTTAACTGTTTGTGATATTCAATAACTTCTTCTAATACATGAATACATTGACTAGTTGAATGATCAGCGCAAAAACCGAACTGTAATTCAGAAGAGTTTAAAATATGGGCATGCTTTGATAAAATGATGTTTTCTAGTAATTTTCCAATTATACTTTATATTGCAATAGATCTACAATTGTTACCGTCATTGGGAAATTTCTACTGTTATTTGGTATGGGTATTAAAACATAGTGTAACATTGTACTGGGCACATCAGCATGTAAAAACATCATTGACATTAATAAGGACAAATGTATGGACAACTTATGACCTGCCATCAAAAAATGGTCTGATGAGAGCAATGTATTAGTGTCAGATTTTGTACGTTTCAATTTCTTTATAGAGTTCACAACATCGTTAACGGACACCGAATGATCAACATAGCATTGAGCAGATTTACATGACATGTCACAGGAACTTGATAAATCCTCAATTAATAATGGCATATCCTCCCCACTGTATGAGACACATTTATAGAGCTCATCATATTTACTTCTAAAGTGTTGACAAATCTCCTCCTCTCCCTCAATACCATCAACTACATTAGGAATGGCGTTGCCGCTGCTATTTACTTTCCGAAATCACGGGACCTATTCGAATTAATTGCCGCAGCCATTTTGTCAGTACGTAAACTCACTTGGTTTCGCAACACCCAGCGACTTATGCGCTTGTATTCTCTTCTGGTCTTATGTCGAATATCAGCAATCCAACCTATTCTTGGACGACCATTAGATACCCATAGTTTATGCCAGAAAATTGCTGTTTCTCTAGTGTCAGATTTATGAAATAATTAAAAATGTTATTGCTGATAGGCTGGAGGGATATTATTGGGAAACCCAGTTCGACGGGAAGTTGGAAATAAGTAAGACAGCCTCGCGTGTCCCTAATAATAAGGGCCATATCACATGCGAACCATGTCTATAGTAGGCGTACGGCGTGTTTTGGGGTTAGCACAACAAACGAGAGCGACCGGAGATGTTCCAGTGCGCACGCGTGCCAAGCAGGTCCCAGAAAAATACACCAGAGACCCACAAAATGAGAGGCCGCAGGTGAGATGCGTGCCAAGAAAGACTGCACCTTTATCAGACCAAACATCACGATGATTAGCATATGGAGTTTGTGTTTGTCGCAGCACACCATACTAAAGTCCAAAGGTTCTTTATTCTGCATAATACCATTGACAGTAGTACACAGCACCTGGCCTTGTTACTTAGTTGGGCAGCACTGCAGAGTCTCCGAAGAACTAAAATTATAACGAATTACAATTATAACTCAGAATCATAGCGCCGTCGCCCGATTGGGTCTCGAACCTGGGGACCTCGATATCCACGGTCGGCATGGGATTGTAGTCAACCAGTAAAACCGACTTATTTGGTGCCCATTTGTACTGTGTTAAATTGTAATGCAATTGAATGACCCCCCCCCCCTCCCTTTTTATAATTTCGGAGAAGATTGTCAAAATGCGCTGATCACGCTATCAGATGAATGAATTTAACATCCATCCATAAGAAACATCAAAGATGAAAAATAAAATAAAAATATATGCACAACCCATGCCTCTCTTCCTACCCTCCTACCTGATGCCTCTCTTTCCCTCTTTGGGTGTCGTACGGTGTAATACCTTTAAATTATTGCGTAAATATATAGACGCGAGAGATGGCGAGACACCCTTCATTGCATTACCGTCTACAGGGTGAACAAAATACATTTAAGTTACCTGAGTCTCAAGAGACATCCATGGCTAAGTGCAATGCAGATTCATGTTGCAGATCTCTCGTGGATTAACTGTAGAGTTCACGTCGGCACCATGACCCTTCATCGAATTACTGATCAAGTAGAATGAACATAATTAAACAGAATGAAAGCTGCACCCATACGCACTTACTGCGACAGCCCCTGATACACTTTATTTCTCTCTCTTGATATCGTGCGGGGGTAATACCTTGATTACGCCAATTATACATGCATACATAGACCATACGAGAGAGGATGGGACTCGCTGTTGACCACTACAGGGTGTGCAATATTAATGACAGAGTCCCAAAAGATATTCATGGCTAAGTGCAATGCAGACCCCCTCAAGTGGCTTGACCTGAATGACAGTTCACGTTGGATACATGGCTCTCCCCTTGCGTCGAATTAATGAGCCGTAGTTTTTGTTTAAAGCTCCGGAGACCTTGCGCAAATAGAGTATTTCGATGGTTTCTAAGGTTAAAGCACTCGGAATTTATTGGACCTTAAAATCAGCGTTGCGGAAAATATCTAAAAACTAATTGCAATTTGTAACCCGGTTTACTCCCATTAAACCAGTTCATTTGGGGTTTGACGCGGATAAATTTGCAACATAATTAATATGTTCCTTTTACAAACTAAATAGCTGAACATCATATCCAGAATCCGCATAGCAAAAAGTACCTGAAACTGCCAAATAATTTTTGCCCATCTTGTGAAATTGGCGATATTGTCTAAATTGTGGTTTTTGACAAATTTAAAAGCATTTTATTCTTGCATATGATGCTTGTACATAATCTATGCATCCGCCTTAAATAGTGTTGTTAAAATAATATGTTTGATCTGATTAATTGCTGAATTATACGAAGAAAACTGGTTCTCAGAGATCCATTTCAACACTTGGTTCACACATTTGCTTTTTTTTCTCAAGATGTATTTATTGTATGTAGAGACTTGAAATGTTCGATAAATGATAACCTGTCTAATTATGCATATATCCTTTTAAAATATAGTAACGGTAGTTACAAAGATAAATAAATAATAGCAAAATTTCTTACCCTACCCCCTAATTATCGACCTTCACTGATTTGTGTATTTTTCTAATATTTCGGGACTTAGCGAGAAAACTGCGGAATTATTTGACTTACTAGTTTATTTCATCTTGATATTTATGTTATTATGACAGTATCTGTATTTGGACTGAACTTAAGTGATAAATGTAGCATAATTATATTCCTTAATAATATATTATATCCCCTGATAATGTACATACATGTACAATTCGTATATGGATGTGCTCGACAAATTTCTAGTATGGCACAGAAAACAGATCCAACACATCTATTTACGTGATTTGATATTGTTGTATATCCAAACAATATAATTGGTCGCAAGAACAATACAGATACTAATATTGATAACATGCAATTCTGTGTTATGATGACT
Organism: Capitella teleta; assembly: GCA_000328365.1. Classification (NCBI taxonomy): domain Eukaryota; kingdom Metazoa; phylum Annelida; class Polychaeta; family Capitellidae; genus Capitella; species Capitella teleta. Next base: position 511,400 of record KB298217.1, on the reverse strand, counting down.
TGATTAGTGTTGCTTACCAATTGAAATTCACCGGTTTTTGGCTATGGTATGCCTATATCGTCAGACTCAAGTCTCTATATCTAATTACGTGCTATTGGTTCGCTGTCAGATTTTGTGTACAACCGCACGCCAATTTAAGTCGAGTACATTGTAGTGTCGTAGTTAGGAGCATGTGTATTTCCTATCTTGTGGATATAGTCCGAGTCGTGCACGAATATGACGATCAGCCAGCCACTCCTGGATACATGATGTGACGACAGCACCTTTGTGAAGCTGTGGATTTACATGTATCTATCGAGACAGTGAAGATCCCAGATCCAGACCCCATAGTACTCTGGCATAAGATGACAATGATTCGATTTGGGAACCAATAGAAATCGGAAAGTCTGAGGATTGACCTTTCAAGGGAAGGGCGACCATAGCTTGTCAAGCCCTTGACGAGTCCTCGCAAATTATATTCTAGGCCCTGCAGCATTACCTTACAATTTTTACGCAAATAATCCGCCAAAAAATATCAGCATCCATGTGGCTCCTAGTTAATACTTGTACGGGTCGTATCCATGTGAAAATTAGAAAACTATTGCAACATTATTATTAGTGAAAGGTGATTTTTCATAAGGATACAAGTAGGAGAGCTGTATATTATGGTCAACCATATTTTTAATTTAACATATCAGCGCAATGAACTGCTATTACAATTTTTGAGTTATATCGCATCCGAAAATTTATATTGTGCAAACTTAGAACGCACTACGCACGCTGTGAGCTCGTAATGCGGTGTGTGGATAATAACTGACACACACACACACACACATACACACACACACACACACACATACACACATACACACACCATCACACCATATCACGCACAAACGACACAATCATAGAGCGGATCTCTGGTGCATTGGTCTGAAGATGTGCATTGCTTTGATTCCTTTCCCGTTTGTTGAATTACTGATCACGCAGATTTAGATACATTGTTCAGAGATTCGCACAATAGAGCGAATACATCTTGGGGTGTCGAACATGCGATATCGACATCACAGATATATTTGAAATCGCTTGTAGGAACTAAAATCAATATATCTATTGAAATTATAACCACCTCTATATTATGTCCAATGCAACGATGTAAGCCTAATATCATGTCTGCTCACACGCTGAACACGTGGTTTTACTTCGTTGAGTTTTATGAGGATGCTAGCTTCCTAGAAATATCAATTACCTCGCCTTTTCACAACATGGTAAACCCGCTAATTTGGAACCTTGCTTCAGTCTTTACTTAAATGGCTATGGTTGCTTCAGTCTTTAATTAAATGGCTATGGTTGCTTCAGTCTTTAATTAAATGGCTATGGTTATCACCAGAACATAAATAAATCTCAAAATAATATCAACATGTGTGGAATGGTTCACAGAAGTCAAGTTTGTCGTTCTCTGCGGGAGGTGAAATGAGAGATTTATCGGCTATAAGCTATCTCATTTCAGGTTGATCTGCTATTTCTGGCCGCGGTAATGGACCTCGCCACGTGAAGGTACATCCGCTGGGAGTATGGGTACTTCCTGCTCTCTGAAAGCTTCTTTTACCGGTGTTCAGCAAACCTTTTTAGACTTATGGTACTGATTTCCGTATAATGTAGCATTAGTGCATCCGTATTCTACAGGGTATCTGGCTTTTGACGAAGCATGGATTCGCGGTCATGGTACATGTATTCCCAATTCAGTGATTGATCATGTTTTTGAGAGCAGCATTTTTGTTCGCATTGACGGTGTGGCTGGTAGAAGTTATTTTTAGATTTCGAATTTCATTTCAGATTGGGGAAATTTGCCTGATGATTAGATCTTTCGATGTGATGATCAAAAATAAAATAAAATTCATGAAGATAAACACCTGTTGATTAAAAGCGATTTTTTTTCACAACTCAACAAAATAATCTCATAGATATATCACTTTTGTTTTAAGTGAGTTATTGTGAAAATCCGAAGCAGTTTTAAATTCATCACTTTTTTATTTTTATTTTTATTTTGTATTATTATTATTATTATTATTACTTTTTGCACATGGAGTCAAAATCCAGGTTCAAGAAGCAAATGACTCTATAACTGATCCTATATTTGAACATATATACGATAAACTCCATTATTATTGACCCTCTAATTGGCCAGTGTTGATCATTGCATGAGAATACCTAGAATTAAGCACCCGAATTATTACGTTTAAAAATAATATAAATAATATAAATAACATAAATAATATAAACACCGCCAAATTATCCATCATTACGATGCAACACAAATAAACCAACAACACTTCTCAAGTTTCTTCAGAGAAATCACATTTCTACCGACGATTATTCGAGAACCACAAATCAGAAGAAAAAAAAAATACTCATCGCAGACGTGTTACTATTACACGCAATTTACCGAGAATCGCCCGGTGAGCCTGAGGTAACACCGCGCTCGAATTACTCAACAATTTCCGGCAATGCCACAACAGCGGAAAGCAAACAGGAAACCGAAATGAGGTTATATATATTGTCATTATCATAATTATATACCTGGTGGCTACTGCAAGACCAACACCGTTTGATATGATGAAATGATTGCCTCGAATGAACTTGTCTCCATCACTCATTTTGTAGATAGATAGATTTATTCGACAAGGGTCAGGAGACACACGAAGTTCATAACTGAACGTAACTGAACGTTACGCTGTAAGTGCCGCTGAATCCTTGGGGAGTTTCATCTTGGATTGAATACGGGTTTTTTTTCTCTGTGAAATAAAAAAATAATTCTTCAGATCAAGCGAAACAGGAGAAGAACAAACGTCTTTGGTTGGATCTTGCATTACAATTAGAACATGGCCATGACAGACTGCAAGGTGGAAACAATGATAAATATCCAATAAAAATCCGAAGAGAGAAAAAATAAGATGGTCAAAATCACGCATCAAACATTGATTCTTTAATTAGATGATCCTTTGGAGCTTGCAAAAATGTTATGTTCAATAAATTGCCAATCATATTAACAACGGGCATCTTTGAAGCAGAAAATGGAAGAAAACAACAAGTCCTGAAAGAATCGTAAAATTTAAATAGCAGCAGCTCCACCAACAGTCGCTTTATTGTGGCACAACAATCAACCACAAAATAATTACATAATAATGCCACTTTTTATGACTAAAACAATCTAGTTTATACTTTTATTATTAACAAACAATGAGATACGCGAGTGAAGCATAAAAATGCAAGAAATCATACTCTATGCAATTTCAGGTGAATAGCATCGAATAGTACTATGTACTAATTACTAATTGGTAATAACAAGCATCTTGTTTCAGAAATCGGGAACCGCTATGAAACGGACGAATACATATTATAAATACTGCAACCCAGAGGAAGCCAGCTGCGTCTGTCTCACGGATAAGCTTGGTTTCATAACGGATCCGATGGAGCAAGCCTCGCTTGGATCGCGACACTCGTCTGGTTAATTATTTGCACATGGATGCAGTTCACCATGTAAACTTATTTAAACTGCTTTGACCTTTAATTTTTACTTGATGATATGTAATTTTTATTTGATGATATGTAATTTTTATTTGATGGGTTACCAAGTAGGAAGGGTATTTCAACACCTTTTTCGTGTCAAACATCCCACCTGACCCACACAAGGTGACGCAGTTATATTATTAGGTCGACGCCAACTTTGCCGTTGTTTAGACTTTTGTTGCAATCGAACATCAATCATTGTGGTCTGGGTGCATATAGTACACCGTAGTTGAGAACTGAATCGAACTGACAACAAAAGTGAAGTAACTACATGTCTTTATGCACAATGTAGTTAATATTGAATTGTAGAACTTTGGTTAATTACTTTCATTCATCGGCTATGTGTATTTAATCGAGATGCCGGTCACATTCCATTTACCCATGCAGTTTTTTTACAATACTATGTTGACAAATGAAAAATCTCAGTTGTCTTCGGTATCTCAGGGAATAACAGTGATGAATGATTTCGAAATCACGTTGTTGGGTTATAATGTTATGTGCAATAACTGGAATTTGTAGAAAAAAAATTATGTATTATGTATTAAAAAATTATCGGTGGTACGCTCCTTGCCTATTGGCTTTGCCGTGATGAAAATTAAATGGAATTCTGTCGACCGAAAGAAAATCGTCAGCACGGAAATTGCGCTGGTAAGGTGCGTAAAAATACCCGCCTATTCTTCATCATAATATCAAATGACCACTCAGTCATTCAAAATAATTATTTCCCCATATATGTTAAATAAAATTAAATACATAAACATTATACTGGAAATCGTTTCGATCAGCCATAAAAATCAATGATGGTATATGATAGTGTGTACGCCAGAATTGTACATACATTTTAATCTCGAAATTAATTTACAATAGAATGAAATTGTGTTCAGGTGGGACCGAGGAAATTAAATCATAATCGTAACACAGAAATATCAGAAACTCTACGAAATTCTCATGGCAAGTTGGTAATTGAAACATAATTGTCCGTTTTTATCGGAACGCCCAAACCCCCAATTTAATGACACGTATAAATTAGATACTAATAGTAAATTCCAGTAATAAATTTTGTGACAATACTTGTACACATGGTGATGTTTAAATTATTGATGGCATTGTACAAGTCTGTACACACTGGCGTACGAGGGACAAAATTCGCAGGGTTTTTTTTTTTGTTTTTGTTTTTTCATTTCCTTTCATTTCATTTCATTTCATTTGAATGAGCGCGTCCTCGGCTCACGGAAACATCGGATTGATGGTGAAGCAGCATGCTGCGTACGAAGCTCACCTGGAGTCTGCAGTCACCATAATAAGTATACACTCTTTATAGCGCCTCATACCACTTGCCACATGAGCTCATTGAGTGCATGAGGCACGTGGCCGAAGACGTTTGCTTACACCTTGCTTAATTGCAGCTTCATCAGATTGTCGGGGGTCTTTTGAAGTACGGAGGTCAACGAGTGCTCTTACATGCGTACTAGCAGCACCAGTGTATTTGACATCGATGTGGATACAGAATAGAGCGGGTCAGTGTACCCCGCCTTGTTTGATGCCGTTTATTGTGACATAAAACAACACTGTTGTAATCACTAATTGGTTAAAGCGAAATTAGGTATAATAATACAACTCTAAGTGTGATTTGAAGGAGAGTGATTCCGATGATCAGGATGGAAAAATACGGCTCACATACGACGCAGCGCTGTCTCGTCGTAGTCGTAAGATTATTTGCAAAAGGAGGCTGAAATAAAAGACACAGTGCTTACCGCAACTATAAAGGATAATTATCTTGGAGTACATATCGCGGTTTAAGATGAAAGGTCACTTTTTTAACACTTTACGCAAGATTGACAATTGCCCGTATGCTGTTAATAGACTTACGGATCACCCTGTATGATGATCGTTCTTGTTACATAATTGATCATTTAACTATTTCAGCACAACGCTTTCTTCCACAACAGTGAGCCAGCGCTCGGCGCAGAAAACGAGACTAAAATAATGAATATTTTTTAGAAACTTCCTTGTCTGCGCATGACAGCAACTTCCGGGAACCCTTGGAAAAGACACTTTTTGCACAGTTATAAATGATTAATTTAATGCTGGATAATGGGAATACTTCAATGAGAATATCTACAACTAATAAGTCACCGCAAAATGTTGTATTTAGTGTCGCAATCATCGCGATTATATTACACGTACATTACACACGAAAAAAAAAAACCCAGAAAAAAGAGAAGTGTGTATCCAATACTCAGTTGTGGCTTTGAATAAGAGATGGGTTTCTGCTGGTTGTAACTGAACAGTTACTACATATATGTATTGAGTTTCACTGAAATATTGATTTTTTTACAATGCAGGTCTCAAAACCAATTCGTCTCCTTCCATAGGTAATTATCATCAGCAGATCATTTGGGATGCTATAAAAATTAACATTGAACACTATCCTTTTTGTTAGCTCTACATAAAAAAATAAACAAGTGAAATGAAACATGAAAAGAGGAGAGAAGGATGAAGATGAATAAAGCTTTTGGACATCAAGGGGAAATCAGAATGCCGCGTGAACTGTGAAGGCCATAGAAGGTCGGGAATTGGAATGTGATGAGGAAATGATTGGAATGTGATGAGGAAATGATTGGAATGTGATGAGGAAATGATTGGAATGTGATGAGGAAATGATTGGAATGTGATGAGGAAATGAAGGAGGTGGCATATTGGCACACAAGACGACAGCTGAGAAATAGAAATGAATGGACAGGGGTGATTGGTCATGCTGAAGACTGGTGAGGTCATTCCACGGTGAGATGACACTGGCAAGAGTATTAGAGGAAGAAACAAGTTAAGCAAAACACGGATGCAGACGCGTCATAGAGATCCAGGCACCATTAAGTGGGTAAAAAAAAAAAACCCGCAAGATCTGATGCGTTGGCAATTCCATCTGACAGCAGGATCACGAGTTCATACACACTCACGATGATATCGTGAGGATGAACCGAACCGTGAAATAATTCATTATTCAATTACCATGTTGATTAATTTAATCTACCCCATGTAAAGATAAGGTTTATTTAGCCCCTTAATTTTATTTAGCCCCCACGATCGATTTACAGGATTAACATCAACATTTTTTAGAATGAGCACTGTTGCAGACCGGCATCGTTAGGGTAAACAACGCGCATCACTCATTGAAGAGAACTTTGAGGCAGTGGGCAATGCGCTGTGACTGCGAGCCCACAGAAATCAACCCGAACGGCTTCTCCTGAGCTTGGCTTGTCCTGAACTTCAATTCGACGAATTCTGAAGGAGATCCGGTTCAAACCATACCAAGACGGCTACAATGTCTCCTCCCTGGAGACATCTCCCGCCGGGATCAGTTCTGTGCCACCCTCTGGAGTCAGTTGCTCGAAGAACCCGACCTCTTGGACAGAATCGTGTGGTCGGATGAAGCGTCGTTTAAGTTTAACGAGGTGATTAATCGACACAATACTGTATATTGGTCACACTCCAAACCGAACTGCGTTATCACCACGGAACTCAACCAACCTGGAGTTACAGTTTGGGCAGCCATATGCTGTTTTGGTGTCATCGGGCCGATATGCTTTGAAGGATCGCTCTGAGTGCGTGGTGGATACTATGCCATACAAAACGATTGATTCAATTTATTAGTTATTTAATTTAAAACATCCGGTCAGATCTCTTAAATCACCTAAGTGCAATTATCAAGAGCATATTCAATGCATGTACTTGCTCTAATCAAATAGAAGTTTGAACAACTCTGCCAGATTTCGTATCAAAATGCATGTGCACAGCATAGGAATTACAAATATCTCAACTGAACACCAAAATACAATTTTATGTACAATTAACACAGTGAGTGAGGAAGTGGCTATGCCACACATACTCTCCCTGTCTCTTGCTATTGCGAGGTGCGTTCTGAGCGAGTTTCCCCCGAGAAACAAGATTTCAATGTCGAAGAATTGCAACAGACACATTGCATTCCAACTGATGTTTGGAATAGATTCAGATGCTTGATATTTAAAGTATTACTCTTTGAAAATTTTACACTTTTAAAACTCACACGCTGGTACTCATGTCATGATTACGTAAATTAATTTGTTGACATTTCATGAATAAATCTACTACTCGGGGTCATTTAAGACGGTTCGAATATGCTTATAATTTAGGAAACAATATCGCAATGCACATCTATCACAAAGTGTGGCACGGGATTCCAGGGATACGTGGATCTTCCCTGGTTGTTAACAGCAATAACCACACAATTTCTAACGAGTCATAAACTCGTGACCATAATTGTATGTACGTCTATATCTTATATAAATACGAGAGCCACCAAGCAGCGCTGACAAAGTTCCGACCTACAACCGTTGAAAGCAGGAAACATACAAATTTCAAAAGTGTTATCACTTGAAAGTCGCGACGACCATCAACAGCAAAAGAGCGAGAGAGCAACACTTCCTAAAAACGAATTATTTTCCGGACATCCTCCTTGGTAGCAGCTATAAAATAGTAACAGCCATCTCCAGCGACAGACGTACGTGTATAATCTCAGAGTCTGCAGCAGCCATGGCAGACATACGAGTTGAATTAGTTGATGGAACAGCGGCGCAAGTGGTAACTCCGCCTCCGTTCTATCAGGAATGCTTCAACATAACCCCAGCAATCTCCACGGAAAGTAAGTTAACACTGCAGCCGGGGAGACCACGTGTCGAGGAGCACGTCCTCATGAAGGTTTCTGATGGATTACTTTGTATTTTACTCGTAGTGCCAGGCAACAACGGCGGCCACCGAGGGTCACTGTGCCACGACCAAACATACTGCCTGAACGGAGGCACCTGCTGGGAAGGAGGCCCACTCGGGAGGCTATGCAAGTGAGAAATTTCTAATATACATGGTCATTACTTTATTTGTTTACGTGTAATGCTACCCACCACAGGCTGTAAACCGTTTTGTGAGTGTACGCATTCTTCGGGTATTATATAAAGATTGCAATCGAAGCAAGCATTAATAGTAGTTTAATTTGTTTTCTTTGATTGTACAGTAAATGATATTGAAAGGGTTTACTTAAGGGTTGGCCTTTTTTTTTGGATATCGGCCGTCTATCAATGTTCAATCATTCTACTGAGCCCCAATTAAAGAAATAACAAAACCATCACCGCATATTTCATAAAATTGAGGTCTCGCGGTGGTCGGACATGGTGTATGTCTTTCTTCTTTGAAGCAGCAATATGATATGCTCTGGGAGATCACTCAGGACATATATTATGACATGGGCGGCCGACAGTAAGAAACACAAAACCCATGATTCCTCCTCTATCGGCCTCTTGAATAAATTGTGTTGTTTTGTTGACCTGATTGACGCAGACAGTTAGGAGCATTACCCGAGTGCAAAATTTCATTGTAGAGCTTGATGCAAATTATTTAAACATTTTGTTATTTGACCCAAATATACTATGTTTTTTTCTTCTTTTTGTGTGTGTGTGATGGTGTGTGTGTGCGTGTGTGTGCGTGTGATGGTGTGTGTGTGATGCGTGCTGCGTGATGGGGTTTTACGGCTCCACCCAACCCATTCGGATGATACGGGCGCCAGAACAGAAGGCCCGGGACCGGGGTTTCCCCCTACTTTTATCGATAAATCCCAAGGGTTCTTTATCCTGCATACCACCATAGACAGTAGTACACAGCACCCGGCCTGTGTGTGTGTGTGTGTGTGTGTGTGTGTGTGTGTGTGTGTGTGTGTGTGTGTGTGTGTGTGTGTGTGTGTGTGTGTGTGTGTGTGTGTTGTGTGTTGTGTGTTGTGTGTTGTGTGTTATTAAAGTTGGCAGACGGTTTGTTTAACCCGCAGCCAATTTATTATGAGAAAAGAAACTTTTAGATTCGTTCCAAGTTCATGTGTGTCATATGATCGGAATTTGTATAATTGTATATGATGCATTTTGGTATGCTCAAATATCCCTGCTTATTCGTATTTATAACTAATTGGAGTGACTAGTTTCCCGGGTACCATTAATTGAATTTAGTAATACTATATATGCAATATACAGGATGCTGAAGCAGAACCCCCTATCACATGATACGAATTGCTCAGCGCACTATATATAGTAGACACTGATCTCAGATTAGTATATAACGGCGTAGCACAGCACGCAATACCACTCACTGATCGTGGTTCGTAGTTATTCTTCGTCTGAATCTAGCTCTCATGGCAATCAGGTGAAAATTCACACAAGCGATTAGACTTCCCAGATACCTGGATCTGCTACTCATCTCCCTCAAGAGCTATTGTTGGTGCCAAATCTCAATCAGAATAGCGATTAGTACGATGGTCGGAGGTCATGTAACTGATAATCCTCACTAATAACTAAACATTCAGTACCCGAGATGCACATGCGTCATAACTTGATCTCTTGAACTTGATCTGATTCATCTGAAGATCCTCTCGGTGTGTTGCTTTTGGATTAGCTTGTATCTCTTGAATTAGGTGCCTATGAAATTGAACATGTGGGGAAGAAGAAAGGGAAATATTTCATCTAAGTAGAAGAATAAGAAACACTTAAAATTTTGTTTTCAATGTTGCTTTATTTTTCTTTTAGCTGCCCAGGCTTGTATGGTGGACATCGATGTGGTGAGATTGACCTCAGCCTCCTGCGGTCAAGTGAGTGTCTTTGCTCATTTTGCTTTATGTAAAGACGCCTATTAGTTCTAAGAATCTATATTGAACCACACAAGAAACTTGACGACTGTTGCTGGCTGTATTCCTGTATGTTGGTTTCACCCTGTATACTGAAATACTAACATTCTCTTGTGAACAAAGTGTATCATAAAGCTATTAGCATGGATAGATGTTTAAGAGATTTCGTTGGAATTGCATCAGATCAACCTGGAATAAGTGAACTAAAACCGCCCGAGAACTCGGAATTGGAAAATCATCTTACATTCGTACTCTGTACAGACGGCACGACTGCAAATGGTCAAGAAGGTGATATATTCGAATGTAATGCGCACTGGACGTTATGCTTAATGCTTGCAATCATCCTGGCATGTTTGGCATATATTCCACATCTTCCATTTTTCCCACCTTCAAGGAATTCCCACTAGCCTTGCCCTGCTTAATGATATTCCACTTCATCAAAACCAGTGGAATTCAATTCTACAGTGAGGTTGTACGTTGTAAGATATTCGGGACCTGAGGTGAGACCTGACTGTCCTTTAAAACAAAAGCGAACTCAGACAACAATCACAGGATATGAATAATGGAAAAATGTTATAATTATGAAAGGATTTAAGGTTCAAGTCTCTTGGCGTCACTGTCGGTCTTGGTACCTACTTCGAAAATTTGAGTTGATCCACAGTTTCAACACTAGCAACCATGGTTAACTTTATTACTTTTTTTTTTCTGCATGCTCTTTACTTTTATTTCAATCCAATAAGATCAATGGAATATTGCATGAACAATACTGTGAAGGAGCGTCGAAATAATTATAATATTGTTATATCCTATACGCCTGTGTATTTTTTTTATTTATTTTTTTTTATTTTTTTTTTTTATGTTTGATGTTATCCGCCCCCTCCCTCCTTTTGCCCTAACCAATAACACCGTTTCATGTTTAATCTTATTTTGTCAAGTTTCTTCCGTGGTTGAGTATGATGATTATATTTGGAGTCTAAATGGTGTTCGCAGGTAGTATCACCTCCTCCAGTATGAACCATTTGAGTGTCGTTTCCGCAGCCGTAGCTGTGATTGCAATCCTGATGGCGGCTGTGATCATACTTCTGGCTTATATCGTCATCAAGTAAGTGCAAATGCAATTGTTGGGGTGTTAATTTCATTAAATGTTGTGCAGGAGAAAACGAGAGGTGATGTACGAGACACATGCATACCCCTGTACGTCTCATACGTCCATTGAGGCTGGCTGTGTCAATGGAACGGCTTCCTTCAGGCAACAGACATCAATGTGCAGCGCCCATGTCGAGATCATCGCGCAGGTGAGAGAAATAGAGTTCATAGAACATTGCGTTGGTTCCAATAATTGGGCCCATGATGAATCAAGACTGGAGGCGTAATGAGACAACATGATACTTGATTTATTTGTCTCATGTCATATTCGTGTATATTGGGCATCATTATGTATGACCAAAACCGCTTCACATAATTAACTCTGACGTCAGCACATAATTAACTCTGGTGGGGAAGGCAAAATTTCTTTGCTTTCTGAGCGAGAGCGAGAGAGATTAGTGAAAATAAATCGGATTTGCTTTTTGATTTCTCGATCTAATCAAACGACTGGACAACATTTGATGTCTATCTCTATGTCCGCCTAGTGAACTTTGTTGTACTATATCTTCTTTTATTATGATACCAGATGCCATACGGTGGTGGTCATATGACACGAATTAGTCATGAGCTCTTTGAGCAATTTGCAATTGAAATTTTGATATCACGACATCTATTTCCTTTGTTTTATTTCAACAGGATCGTTTCGTCAATGCGTCCTCACAAACGGACCAGACAGATCCCTTGCCAGATATGTCAATCACTAATGAATGCCATACCCGACCAACGTGTGAAATCAACAATGAGAATAGACACGCTGTGCCTCTTGACTAACTTGGAACAACATGCTCACTTGATTTCGATGCCAAAGCGAGACGATTGGCAGAATATCTGGGTTACCCGCTTCGTTGTATATAGGTCTATTTATTACTTCGATACATCTTCTCTCTCGGCTTGGGGTGCGGCAGCCCAGCGCATTCATCAAGTGTTGTGGTTTCTTTCTGGTGCCCTTGAAAGTGTCTGTGAATTATGTGCATGTCTGCAGAAACTGTCTGCAAATTTTAGGATTTCATCCTGCTGAAAATTAACCTGTGTTAATGAAGTACATTCCACGCAGTTAACCACGCTCGCATGTCTCCTGGTTGTCTCTTGTAGTAGACCTTCCTCGGTCGTATTTTTAATTATTATGAAGGCTTGTGCAGTGGATTTTAATTATTACGAAAAATATCTGTTTCATTTTTAGTAAGTTTTTTATGGAAACTTGAGAGTTCTTGGGTGTCAAATTTAATCACAATTTATCAGCATTCTCCGTCGATCTCTCATTTCTTAAACTTTGGAACTTGTTCTCAGAAGCTGGAAATAATTGGCTATCCATCTTCCTAGTTGATTTACTGGATTACTTGCGGATTTAGTCAGTTATAATTAGTGGTGGGCGAATATTGAATTTGTCCGAATATCCGAAGCCGAAGCTTAGAGCAGTATATATTCATCAAAGCCAAATACGGAGCCGAATATAATTATACCCACTCCATTGCAGTAGTATACTCGATCGTTGTATAGGCTGGTATGATTAACCAATTAACACCCTTTCAGGTAGTTGACCAATCAAAAGCGGCTCGACATGTGATTGGTCAGGTTTTGTCACGTGCTACGATGTCCTGCCTTCTTTTAAGCCAATGAGTTTAATGAAATTTACAGACATAAGCCATGCGATACTCCCCTGAAAAAGCCCCCTCAGTAAACTAAATCACGAATAAGGAAGTTGTGCAATTATATGTGTGCTTGATCATTAATTCTAATTCGATCACTAAAGCTGATCACTTCCAAAGATTGCTAACCCCACTTCACGACTTTACTCGTGAAAGTTTGATCATCTTTTTAGAATTTGGGAGTTGATTTGAGGTTTGCTTTGTTCTCAACCATTCTTATGCATTTAAGCCTTTAATTACTGCAAGCAATACGAGCTCTCACACACGGGTGAGTACACAAAGTAGCTTACAGAGTTTAATTAACTCAAAAACTCGAAAAAAATATTGATATTCGGATTCGTTGCAATCTTATCGTTCGAAGCCGAAGCTTTGCCCATCACTAGTTATAATTTAATATTTTAAAATGTATAATTCATAAGCTGCTAATTATCAACAATCATCCAGTTAACTTTGAAATACTCTAAATTTATTTAGCCGGAATAAACCAAGAATTCATTCCCTATAATACAGCATAATTTCACTCTGTTGGTGATTTTCATAATAGCCCCGCCCCCATTTTTCTTCCTCTCTTTCTACCTCTTTCTTGCTCTTTCAAGTCTCTGACGTTCGGCTTGTGTTGAATTCGGTGCAAATTGTCCGGCATATTATGGTTATAGGGTTCTCTCTCGAATCAAGATTCATGCTGCTGAATATATTGATTTATATATTATATAATTATTGAATACAATATACTTTTTACCATATTCTCAACTGTTTCATTCTTCACATACAATGCTATTCTCATGTGTATCATTAGGTCCAGTGCTTTCGTATGGGTAGAGGCCGTATTGATAGCCGAAACCAGTGTCAATCAAAACGGGCCGGTAACCACAATTATGCAAGTACAAATAATTAGCCCATAGCATTCATTTGCCACCAATTAGTGTGGATAAATTCATGTGAATATTGTCATTCTGCTCAGATTCTAGAGCTTCGCGAGTGAATCTCCGGGATCTTCTTTGCTATAGCATACGAACAATTATATACCGGTATTAGAACTAGAGCCATAATGCTCTCCTCAAGAGTCAGGTCACTGGCCACTTATTGTTCTCGTCAATGAAGTATAATTGTATCATCAAAGATTCAGCATGATCCTCGGTTACATCTTGTGGAACAAGCGTATGCATTGCATCATATAGCTAAATTTCGAGACCTGCCTTGTCGCGATTATCATAACGCATTCTAGTGCCAATCGAATGACATTATGACCTCCGTCTCATCAACTTTTCAATGTGTCTAGTACTCGGGTACTAGTCATTTCGCCCGAATGCCATTTCGCCCGAATGGCATTTCGCCCGAATGGCATTTCGCCCGAATGCCATTTCGCCCGGGTCATTTCGCCCGAATGCCATTTCGCCCGGGTTATGTACATGTACATATTTGACTTTACGGGTGCAACATGACCTAAGCTTATAAATTTTATATAGTATAGCATGCAACATAACTTGTGTATTACATGTACTATGCTACTATAGAGTGTATTCATCTATATAGTTCATCTATACTAAACTAATAATGCACTATGTTAGTATCAATTCACGTGTGCATATGCGAGAGAGATTTCAAGCGCACGGTAAATGGTAAAATGAATGGTAAAATGGTAAAATGAAGCATAAGGCATGAGGGATGATGGGGTTTTACCGCTCCACCCAAACCATTCGGGTGATACGGGCGCCATAATAGAAGCCCGGGACCGGGGTTCTCTCCCTACTCTTATCGATATATGATAAGGGTTCTTTATCCTGCATACTACCATAGACAGTAGTACACAGCACCCGGCCTTGTTGCGCAGTTGGACAGCACTGCAGAGTCACCGAAGAATTACAATTGTAATTCACAATCATAACGCCCGTGGCCTGATCGGGTCTCGAACAATCCTATGCCCCCACGGTCGGCATAGGATTGTAGTCAGCGGTTTAACCCACTGCGCTATCCGGTGCCCCTTGGACGTACGTAGTACAAAGGAACTGGTTGTATCGCGGATAATGACAAACAACGCTAGTTTGTACTAGTACTACACTCAGTATTGATGATGTACGAATTCGCCATCCGAGCATGCATAATATCATAGCACAATACTGATTATTAATGCCCATATTAGCCATATGTATTTAAAATCGGGGGAAATGGCATTCGGGCGAGATGCCCTAGGGCGAGATGGCATTCGGGCAAAATGGCATTCGGGCGAGATGACCTGGGGCGAGATGGCATTTGGGCGAAATGGTCAGTTCTCTAGTACTCTATATAGTTGATTGATATCTGTTAATTACATCAAAAGAGGGTAATAACGACGGGTGATTTTTGTCGTTATGAGACTGCCAGGTGCGCATAGACAAATTCGTGCCTTCCAAGGATTTTGTATCATTTTGAAATTGTTTTGTTTGATTCTGAGATGGGAGTAGCGCCATAAGAGTCAACGTTGCGTTCTCACGAGTAAAAAGGCTTTTTTTTTTTTTAAGAATGACAATTGAATAAGTATTGGACCTACTCTGCCAATTTAATAATTCATTTAGAATTCATCCATGCCAAATGCGAGAGACGGCCATGAATTTCGGCTTGAAAATAGCTGGCTTCAAATTTCCTTTTCCAAAATGGATAGTGCTTTGGTACATGAACAGATCCATACATGTAAGCCACTTATTGGGGACAGAAACGAAAAGCTGCTGAGTGAAATGTCGGCGAATCAAGGGAAAATAAACATGTGATCACCTTCAGCTGTGACTCAAGAGCCTCTTGGGTCACTTAATTGCAAGCGTCACCATAAGGTAAATCCTTCATTGTTTTAATTAAGTAATCCCCAAAAGAACCCCTACTTTTTTATACTCTTCTTGTATAACCCTCTTTTTTTTTCTATAGCAACAATCATGCGCGATTGACCTATTGGAAGATCGACCCATGATCGACTCTTAACCAGATCTCACAAATTGATTCATATAATTTTAACAACAGGTTTAAATGGGATCGGAGCAGTTCAAAATTGTTTGTTCCTTTTAAATTTGATGCACCACTTAGAATCATAGCTCACTGAAGGCTTACGTGTCACGCTTGGGAGTCCTATAACAAGAGATCACTTTTTGCAAACCGCGTAAAAGTTCGTGAAACGAAACAGAATTCAAGAAGCAGGCTGTCCAGTGTGCAGTAGTACTACCGTGATAGTATGCACTCTTGGAGTATGTTGATAGCATGGTATATTACGATATGCATAAAATGTATGCTGTCAGCAGAATGCAACGTCCGGCCTTGATATAGGCATTTGGGCTGCATTGGTCCCAGTCCCCAGCAAATGCAAGGTATAATTATAGCGAGTCACAACATTCACAATTATAAGCTAGGCATGGGTCGATCGGGTCCTGTAGGAACTCGGTATCTTGACCTACCTACCTTGTTGGCATTGGATTACATAGAAGCGGTTACGCCGACCTTGCTACTCTCAACCTAATTCATCTGTGTGGGATTATCTGACCCGCTTATAATGGTAAAGTGATCCAGACAGGCAGACAACATTTGAGTGCATACAATATATTAGCACACATAAAGGCGTTTTTTCCTAAATCAAATATTAGCAACAATGGTTTTGCAAATAATGGCGAGAAGATCCAAGGTCACATTCATCAGTCAGCAATGAATCATTTTTTCATCGAATAACGTAAGATTCACGAAACTTGAAGATAATTGTATCAATTCGGGCACAGACTGTCTATCCTCCACTGCTCGGAAAATTTTAGCCACTAACTTTATTAACGCGACATCTACTATTTTGTATATTTAATGAGGCGAGGAAAGGAGGAAATTGTGACATTCTTGAGCGGGTTTCCATTTCTCGCGATTTCAATCCAAAATGTGTTCAAAAATTCGCTAACCAAGGACGCTGTTCAAAGTTTTTTTAGGAACAAGAAAAGTCGTGCCTGGTAGAATTCTATAGAACATAGCAAAATTAATTGGCATATTCAAAACTGGTTTTGATTTCATGAAGCAGATTCGGTGATAACGTTATGTCATATATCATGTAAAATATTGATATGACACCAAATATGTCATTATAAAAATACTGGGATAAATTATATTACATTGATGTAATCTGATATCAAAATTAACCATCATGAAACAAGATATAGGCTAAATTAGATTAATACCATATTTGGACATTTACATATTGTTACACAAGAAGGGACACAATGAATTATTGTTATAGAGCGAACAGACACAAAGGGCGATGCTTTGTGTTAAATTAACTCTAATGTATGGATATCAAGCCGTATATGGCAAAAAAGCTCCAGGAAATCCCGCAAATGTACTGCACTATTTTCCAACGCCGAAACCCATTTCGGAACATGAAGATTCAAGATCGTTGGTCAATCGACGAGCATCACCTGTTGTTTCACATGCATAATCAAGGATAACGTGTTTCGTTCCCAAAGCCTCTGGGTTGGGTACTTCGCACACCGTTTCAATGAGCGTGCAGTAACAACCACCTTGACCGTTCACGGGGCAGTGAACCACCCAACAATGGCGAAGGCAGCTTGCAAATGGACTCCAGTCGGGTGAAACAACCTACATAGGTTTTAAAACACTAAATACGATTTGAATCAACGGAAAGCGTAAAATCGAGACCTTCAACAAAATCGGATACGAAAGATGCGAATTTCTTCAAACCCCTTTTCAGTCTAGAAAGACATGAGATATGGTTCACTCTAACAGGGATTTCCTTACGAGTATATGCTACGCTGGGCGGGGTGCTGTTCTTATCATACAAATCACCAATGACAAGACCTTGGACAACCTGAGACTCCGTTGTCGGTTTCGAGGCAACGGTGGGACCGAACAACTGCAATTCCCTGGCGAGGACATCGCTTGTGGAAGATTTACTGCTTTCGTTGCCAAAGAAACTCTGGCATCGATCACTTCTTCCGGATTCGGCATTCGAAAGATGCAATTGCTGCAGAGCGTGACCTTCGTTCTGCCGGATGGGCGTTGGATGAACCGTGGCACCCACGTCGGGCAAAGATGAATGGTGATCGACATGACTCAAAGCAAATGAGAATGAAAATGAGATATATTCGCAATTCGCACTGTTGGGCTGCTCACCATCAGCGCCAAGCACAGGTGAGACTTCAGCTTTAGGCCTAATCGTCACGTTAGAATTCCTCCTAGCTCTCGGCAAAGCATTTTCATTTGAAGTTAATGCAATATATCCTTCGTTAAGCTCCGAATACCACTGCACATTTATCAAATGATACAGGTGCTTCGGTTACTATAGTAAGCTTTCTTGTCAGTTTGTCTAACATAGATCCTAGCTACCCCCTCGAAGGCTTTCCTTGCTACAATCACCGCGTGGTTTACGTACTTCATCCTCTAGATGTTGACTTGAATTGGCTGAAATTAACCTCCGTATTTACCCTTACACCGCCTGATGGCTGTCTCTTTCCGAAGGAGCAGGTACCAGAGCTTGCTCTGTTCAGCGTCGAGCGATGTCGCGAAGGTTGCCGAAGATTATGTTGTCGTTGATCCGCCTTGCGCTGCTCCGTCCAACGTGCGTCTCATAACTATTTCGGCTGTCCGCCGAAATGCCCGAATATGGCCCAAGTAAAACACAAACACGGCCTCATGTTTTGAACGGGTTTAATTGTAGTGTGTACGGTTCACACTATGAATGAAAGATTATGATTATTAATTGGGATTAAGGGACAATTCACAACTTACAAATATTTTAGAGGCGACTTCTGTTGAATTAAAACATATTGCATGCGGTTGTAAATATGGTGTACATGAATTTGCTCAATAAATTTAGCTTTGACTTTAATTTTGGCCAGAGTAAATATGCATGTGAGATGTTAGAATTAAATAAATCAAATTTAGATTAAATTTAGATTTACTACGATTGACTGTAACAAATAGCATTGCAGATTTGCTGGTCGTTTCTTTTCTACCAACAATCCTGGCGGCCCGTGGTCGGTCTGCAACCATCGTACAATGAAGCATTCAGTGTTATATTAAGCATTGTCAGAGTATATGTTCACTAATCATGCGCCATTTCCTCAATAAGAAATCCACAAGTCAAGATATAGATTTTAATTAATCTCCTAATAATCTGCATGTTGCTCCCATAATAATGATATACACCTGAAACTAGTTGGCAGTCTGTTGATATCAAATGTTTGACCAGCATCACAGTGTACACATTATTTGGATATTCATGCATCAACTTTAATAATTATATTATTCTATAACATTAACGTTGCCGCATTACATATAAATAAATATGACAAAACTCTTGTTTTGTGTGTATGATATGTTGTACAAAATTATAAGCATTTCAATATTCAAGAAAAAGGTGAACGAATCAACAACATCGTAGAAAACACTCATTCGAATCGAACAGATTAGTGAATTCTTTCATTGGGTGACAGAGCATTAATTGCTATATACTTAAGTCGGTACAGTGTATGGTATAACATACATTTACATACGTTTTAAGAACTAGTTTCGACATACATAAGCTACAAGTACACATAATAAGTACTCTGAGGAATTCACCAGCATCATATTTGATTATTGATAGTGGTGTTTTATAGCCCAAATGTCCAATATGCTTCATTTTAGCAACATATAATTTTAAGACTTTGGCATAGTGTGGTGCCCTTAATTAGATCTCTCTTGGCCGTTCCGTCGCAATTTCAGCATTATTTTGGAGCGAAAAGTAGAGCAAGAGACATCTTAGTCTAGGTGACAGGCTACTGCAACTATCGAGGAAGAATTTTTTGGGTGCACAGCGCGGCTTTTGAGAAAACAGCAGGTATTTGTAACACATTATGCCACATTGAAAAATCCACATAACTTGTAAATAAACTTTTGAATCACCATGTACATATATAGTTCAGCACATGTAGTTATGCGTGCAATAACTATAAATGGTATAGTTCTATAAAGAATATTGCTCATGCAAACCTTTTAATATCCAAACAATCGCACAGGCTGCGTGTGCTATGCATATATTATATATACACACACCCTTGTACACTGCGCACACTCAGATTCATTTTTAAATTAACGCTTCTAGAAGTTTCGCTGGGTCCACGTTGACGTCAGCCCATTTCCAATGGTTGTCAGCTGGTTTCTTCAAAGGCCCCCTCGAAGATAACCTTTCCCTCTCTTCATCGCTGACCTTGACCCCCTTTCTGACCTCCGTTTCATACGATGTCCAGTTCAAATGGACGTCAGTCGCTTCAAGGGAAACCGACTTGACGTCGTATGCTTTGACTTGGGCACGGTAGAAAAAAACCCAATCCTGTTTCGGCCATGCGATTTCCACCAAGGTAGACCCTGGTTTCATGAACATAAACCATTGCAGGCCGGCGCCGCTTATTCCGATGAACACAGATGAACACATGGCTGTCTCCACCTGCTCTCTGATCGACAAGCCACCAAAATTCACAACTTTCGTGTTATTGTAACCGGCATGTTTAAGGCTCTCCACCAATGTGTCCATATTCAAAATACGACGTTTATTCCGATTGAGCAGCGTGATAGTATATTGTGAACACTGATTTCTGGACAAACCAAGTTGAGTCAAAACATGGTTGATAGCAAATGAACTATTAATTCCATTGGCTCCACTCCAACTGCCAAACACGGCGTTTTTATAGCAGGTACCCGAAGGGATATCTCCGAACCAATCGTCGTCATCAGCAACATTCGCGGTTTGCATAAGTGTTGAGTACCTCTTGGCGTTCCAGCATGATTGATCTTCCAGGGTTCTCCACTCGTATCTATACAGAACGTGCACTGGCTCGCTCGATTCTAAGGATTGGCTCATCTTTACGGTACTTAGGAAGTTGACGAAGGTAGCATGCCAGAAATGGAAAAGGTTACCTGGGCAATTTGGGATGAGAAAGAACGCGGTATTGTATATCGAACTTGCGTTCGAAGCGTCGAATGGTTCAGTTGTGAAACTGATATCCCAAAACCTTGCTGGTACTCGAACCTCCTTGCTTGTACTTACTATGAATTTCTCCTCTTTTGTTTCAGATGAGTTGTAAACAACAATTTTCTTGTCTTCTATACACACATTGTGGAAGGTGAAGATACCTTTCCCGCGCACTGGTGTGAATCTAGGGGGTGTGAAGGGAATAGCCGGGATTTCGAAATTTTGCTGGTCTCTAAGTCTTTTAACTGCATTCCAATAATGCACAACAAACTCTGGTTCAACTTGGAGGATGCTTACACTGACGAAGGACACGATGACCGTGAATGTGAAGAGGACTCGCAGAATGGGTGCGCCTGAGGAGCGGATGCCCGGGGCATTCGTCGCTGTTACTTCCGTCATGATTTCCTGTTTCGTTTCTGCAAATTGAATGGCAGAAGCTAGGATTGTGAACCAATCTTCATTATGTTCTGCAAAGGAATGGACCTACTGTTAACTTAATTAAGAATAAGTTATTCAATACATAGCGGTTAGTTATTTTGGGAAATTATTGGTCAAATTTAGCAAAAAATTAGATTTTTTGGCAACTCTGTATGCTATATAACTTATAATAATAACAAGACATGAAACAAAGGAACTCCGACCATGGGTAAATCGATATGAGATGCTAGAATGTACTGATTGGACATGTTTGATAGTAGTACTAGAAGACAAATATAAAAGTAAATAGAGAGGAAAAAGTTAACGTATCCTAAGTTTAAAATCGTAATCATTGTTGTACCAAGGTTGCATTAAAAATATAATAATTAAATGTAATGTTTAAATTTGCCATACATGGGATATGAACCGTGAAACTCATAGTCTTGAGTTGACCACTTTGCCACTACACCACGAAGGCATGTGAGAATGCAGATGGCAGTATCAAAATATATAAGATTTAAAAAGTTGCATGCTGGATCGAGAGTACATGTCATTAACGAGCATATCTCTAGAACCGAAGGGGCGATTGAAATCCATGAGCACATTTTTTTCTTGAACATTTGTTCCCTACAGAATGGCATTTGTTAGAAATGCGTCGGAATATCCATTGCTGAATGAGGTGATTAATTGCTCATTAACCATGAACCTCAGAGTTTCTGGTAGACCACCTTGCCGCTACACCACAAAGTTATATGATAATATAGGTGGGTATATCAATACATATAACGACAGAAAATGACATGGTAGTCAAGTTGATGGTGTTTTCAATGAGCATAACTCGTGAACCGAATGTGTGATTGGAGTCCATGAACATATTTGTACAAGTACAAGTACAAGTACATGTAAAATACAAGTTTGAGTAGATTTTCACTTAATTGGCTCGTGTGACCTTGGCCTTAATATAATTGATTGAAAACTTCTTTCATACCTGCGTCTGTATTAAATGCACAATGTGACGAAGTTTCAAAGCTCTAAGTGTACAAACACCAGAGATCTCGTGCATTAAAAATAGTGGGGACAAACAAACTACGGAGGCTAGTGATATATACGTAAATCTAGGACTTACCCAAAAGAACAACAGCAGTTATTCTGAAAATTATAAAGAAACATCAAAATAGAAAGAGTAAAAAATATTCCATGCATTTTTGAAGTGACTTTTCCCATATGACTATTACATAAGCAATTACTAATACTCAATTGGTACATGCTGTTATGTTGTGTGTTCTTGATCGTTAAAAATTCGCAATTCGATAAAATCAGACTCATCAGACTTAGCGATATAATCAGATGCCTGCGTTGTTAGCGTCGTTGGCGTGTATGCCCGAATCCGAATCCGAATCCGAATCCGAATCCGCCCGAATCCGCTAGCTCACAGAGTTTATACATAAATTTGGGACGACCACAGAGATGGACGCCAGCATGATGCTACGTATTACTTTTGACGTAGGAATCGAGTATCGCCTACGCCAGGTAATTGTAGGAAGAGAAGATATTAGTACAGTTAAAAGGATATAATACTTTTATGTATATGATGAGGGTCATTCATAAAACAGGTAAATATTAATCAATTAAAGGGATTAATAGCAGATTATTAAAATCTAAGATCCTACCGGGGAAACTTTAATGGCCAATGCCCATTAATTATGGATATAATAATAAACCTAATTATTGGAAGATTTCTACAACCCACGCGTCATGCATGGCTGTGGTACATAGCGCCACATCACAGATTAGAGCATTATTTGTAGAGTGAAACTTACGGTTGACCGCTTTGACCGCTTAATTGAAGTGGCTTATGATCGAGGCGCGCTATTAATCCGCATGATGAATATGACTATATAGCACTAATATCATCATCTCTCCTCTGCCGTCGACAGTGACCAGTGTGCCACGTAACTCAGGTATGCAGAGAGACTGGGTTCAATGCACTTGTCACTACTAAACTTGTTGCGTAACAGACTGAGGGACTGCATGAGTGACTCACTAAAGGGCCCTTTTCGAATTACACATGAATCTGCGACGAAATACGTTTAGTAGTATAGTTACTTAAACCAACCATAAATGCGTTGACCTCAGATCAATCCTTTCCCATGCATGTCTGCACTCTGCATGACCCCCTATGACATTATGACTGCATCCATCCATATATTTTTCGCTGTGTTATTCAGCGAAGGCATGGCTGTGTAGCTTTATGTAAGGAATGTAAATATTAAAAATAAATCAATCAATCAAATCAAATCAAACACGAAATCGAAACGTCGATGTGACCATTGAATTTTTTTTTTTTAATCGAAGAGAAATAAACGTAATCACAACAATATTAGTTCTTGTTGCCAACCTACATGTAAACGCTATAATTTATTTTACAGCAGAATTGCGCCACCAATGAGCAAGATATGCATTTTTACCTGAAATAACTTAGTTTACATTTTACAATACATTATTTTACATTACCATTTAAAGTGTCTATGACACTTCAGCTCCAAGATTACATAAATCAATTCACGGAGGTTTCATCATTGAGTTTGCATCATGCCCTTATGTGGGTCAACGTTCAATGTAGTGCGACTTTTAACACTTTTAGAACGTTTTTTCCGGGAAAAAAAACATCAGCCCCCTCGCCTCCGAGATTTGAAACGCGAGATCCCTCCGGATCTACGTTGTGACGTCACAAAACACCAACTATAGTTGGTGTAATCGGAAAATTCGTTGTCTCCCAATGTTAATTTCCTATATAGGAAATTAACATGGGGGGACAACGAATTTTCCGATTATCCGAAAACTAAAAATCAAAACAAATAAATAACATTCGCCATGTTTAGAGCTACTTCCGCTCTATTCAATCGACCAATCAGCAGGCAGCAAAATACCGTCTAATACTATCTACAACCCATGTTTATGTCCATCAATTCTCATCAAGATTGTGAGCTTTTACAGAAAGATTCAAACGAGCTTTTAAATTGGAGCAAATCTGGAGCATGATTTTCAATCCTTCTAAATGTAAAATTTTATCGATCACTCGATCTCACACCCCTGTCAATTTTAATTACAATCTCGATGGAGTTATTTTAGAGCGTGTTAGACAATTTAACGATTTAAATGTTGTTTTTAATCACAATCTTTCTTTTACCTCACATATTGATTCACTCATCGCTAAATGTAATTATGTCTGTGGTATAATAAAGCGCTCAGTCGGCTATCATGCTCCACAGAAACTTGAGCTCCAACTCTTTAAATCTCTCGCACGCCCCATTTTAGAATATAGCTCTCAAGTATGGTCACCCTCAACAAAGAGAGATATTTACTCAATCGAATCTGTTCAGAGGTCAATGATCAAATATATTTGTAATGATTTTAACGAAATGTCTTATTCTAGTCGCTTAAACGAACTTCATATTTTACCTATATCTTATCGGAGAGAATTTATTGATCCTATGTTTTAGACAACACACGTATTCTTCGATCCTCTTATAATGACTTGCTTTTATTTGAACATAATGTAAGAACTGAGACTTTTAAATCGTCTTTTTTTTAACCGTGTTTGTCACTTATTAAATATTTTACCTGTCAATATTAGAGACTCACCTACTATTTCTATTTTTAAACATCTTTTACTTGATTTTTATTTTTATAAATTGAATCATCCTTTTCATATTTTTACCTCTTGCACCATGACGTCATTTTGTAGATGCTATGGTGTTTACCATTTCACTTGATCGTTTTTAATTCACATGACATTACTATTTTTACTTCTCTAACACTTTTATTTATTCTCATTATAATTGTTTTTAACAAATTTTGATGTGAATATTTTGTTTCTGGGCCATGCCTTTTATTATTCACTGTTGTTGTTTTTATGGCATGAATTTTAGCAAAAAAAAATAAAGAACATATAAAACATATAAAAAAACACACACACCCCATCACACACACACACACACACACACACACACACACACACACACACACACACACACACACACACACACACACACACACACACACACACACACACACACACACACGCACACACACACGCACACACACACACACGCACACACGCACACGCACACGCACACACACACACACACACATACACACACACACACACACGCACACGCACACGCACACGCACACGCACACGCACACGCACACGCACACGCACACACGCACACGCACACGCACACACGTACACACATACACACACGCACACACGCGCACGCGCACACACGCACACGCACACACGCACACGCACACACGCACACACATACACACACGCACACACACGCACGCGCACACACGCACACGCACACGCACACGCGCGCGCACACACACGCTCACACGTACACGCACGCACGCACACACACTCCCTCACACACTCACACACACACACACACGA
>KB298217.1:473415-485476 GCA_000328365.1 Capitella teleta | reverse complement strand
CGCACACGCACACACACGCACACGCACACACGCATACGCACACACGCACACACACACATACACACACACGCACACACGCACACACACACACACATACACACACACGCACACACACGCACACACACGCACGCGCACACACGCACACGCACACACACACACGCACACGCACACACACGCACACACGCACACGCACACGCACGCACACACACACATCACACACACACACACACACACACACACACACACACACACACACACACACACACACACACACACACACACACACACACACACACACACACACACACACACACACACACACACACACACACACACACACACACACAAAGACAGAAGCCATCTCAGAGTCATCTCACGCTCAATGTCGTCGTCCAGATGAACTTAATTTTCTACGCGGTGATGAATGAAATTTATAGTTATTCTAAATGATTTAACGATTTCAATGACTATTCAACTCAATAGTACATGTATATCTAAATTTTATTTTTGTATCATCGATTTCACTCATTACCTGTGTATAATTACAATTT
This sequence comes from Capitella teleta, assembly GCA_000328365.1. Taxonomy (NCBI): domain Eukaryota; kingdom Metazoa; phylum Annelida; class Polychaeta; family Capitellidae; genus Capitella; species Capitella teleta. The sequence continues at coordinate 484,925 of KB298217.1, read as the reverse complement.
TAATCCTCGACTCGATAAAAATTGGAAGCTCGAGCCTCATTACCGCCTGTTATATCACAAGATGAGCGAATTATCTGCAGTGCGTGAATGCTCACCATTTGCGAGCAATATGTTGAGATTAGCAACACATCTGTTTAAGGAATCGAAGGGAAAGAGTCTCTGAGTGTAGTCAGCCAGACTGCTGTACTCAGCATAAGACAGAGGAGAAATTAACCTATGAGCGGAAGGTTAAACATGAGAACACTTACCGAAGTAAGTAAAACTTTTAAGTCTACAGATATATCCCAGTAGTTGCCCATTGCAATGTCCGAATAAAATTCAACTTTGAGATAAATAAGGACCCAGATTAAAACGATAGAACATGTAATGTGTTGTTGCAAGAAAATGACCGTGTCTGAACTGCAGGGTATGGACTTTTGAAATAGACATTGTGCCTTTGTGTAATTAGCCTGTTGGCGAATTCTTAATTCAATGAATACAACTATTATATTCAATTCAAATGCATATACCTGTACGCGCACTTAATGGTAACTAAATTATATAAAAATGAGTATACTGGCTGCTATTTAAATGTCAGAGACATGCTAATTCATGAATGTGGATATAAATATTTAATTTTAAAACGGCATTTTTATTAACATAATTAACATTTAAATATTCAAATTTTAATCGCTCTATTTTATAGTTGTGCGTTTACATATGCCCGCAATTGCACTCGAGCCGCACGCACATGTTATGTGCAAGCAGATTTTGTAGCTGTGATTATAAGTTATTTTAACATTACAGTCGTGAGTACACGTACTCATTTCTACACGACGTGTAGTGAGCAGATAGCTCGATTTGAGAGCTGTGGCATTTTATTACGCTCTAGTTCGAATCGATTCTTGACTCACTCTCAATGTTCGGCACAAATGAAAACTTAAATTACAGTTAATACGAGCAAACGAGATGGACGCCAAGCAAAACGCGAGCAGGGATTTAGGAATTTCCGTCTCTTCCTGGTTACGTTACTTGTCACTGGTCTGGGATTGATCTACGCAACGGGAGCATTCGATCAGGTCAGTTTGTTAACTTTATTTCCTCAATTGCAGTATGTTTCTAATGGTCACGTAGTCATTTTAGAGTGATAAAACTGTGGACATATTTATAATGATTGATCTACTGATTTAAGAGTTGCAAGGTTTATAGCTGAGTATCCATTGAGGATTGCATACATGTACTCTCTGAGGCATGTTTAGGGTAAAGGTAATCAAACTCTCGCAATCATTTATTAAGTTTTGGATATTTATAAAATGCATCAGGCTTAAAATGAGAACACGACATTAATTCATCAAATTCGTCAAGGAACTGGCAACGGAAGCGCGACCGTTGCTATAGCGACGGCAACTTGATCACTAAAGAACATTACTTGACTGTAAAGCGCCGTTCACATAATATGTGGGTGCGGTCCGTGCGTGTTCTCGCACGCACGTATCGTACGGCCCGCAAATGCGTTGCGTTCACATATGTGCGTGCGGTCCGTGCGTGCGGGCCATATTTCTTATTCAAGTTGTAATTTCTGCGCTGACAACACTAGCGATCGTCGGTATATAGAGAAAACAGAATTTAGAATGCGACCAGAAATAAACGACTTTTAATTGCTTCACCAGGCGGCTGGGATTGTCTTCCTGCTGGAAGAGGCAGGAAAACGTCTTGAGACATTTTGCTTTTCATCCCAATTAACGAGAGGGATGAGCATGGATTCTATGGTGGCAGAACTAAACGACTACCCAGATATATGCATGTACTATAATAGGGGGCGGTCAGAGAAAACATTGAGAATGCCTCCAGTTAGTATCTCTTTATATAGGATATACTACGTCCAGTCGGTTGAAGAATCCGTTACACTGAGATACATGCATGTATACTTTTATATTATCTCTTAGGTCTCCTATTTCTGTACCCGCTCAATTGCCTATTGTTATAAATCCATACACAATAAATTTGATTATCCTTTTTAATGCTACACATTAATGTTGTGAAAAAGGTTTCACACAATATATAATAGAGATAATTCTTGCTCATTATTAAGTTACAATATTAGGTTAGTTATTAGTAACATTTTACCCAGTGCATACCACATATGCATCAACGCACGATTTGACCCTCCATATATAATTGAAAAAATGACATATTCAAGAAAAACATATGTTTATTTAAAACTGGACAATATGACACAATAAATTTGACACTTTGAATAGACATAATTATCAAATAGACTTAATGAGTTCAATGAAGGATATGGAATGAACATCAACATTCAAAAAGCATTATAATTACATGTCCGCGGCCTGCATTGCCAGGGCAATGACACTGTGCCCTGTTCCCTGATTACTGTGGTTTGGAAAACATGAGAAGCTTGGAGAGAAGGTGCGTGGGTTACTGAATTATGGGCATCCGAAGTTCGGACTTGAAATGGAGCCGTCTCTGCCTTATGGAAGAGCTCCATAATCTGTAATTGTAAACGGCTCTTTTGCTCAGGTTGCATTCTCTTCAATCGTCCTGCGCATGCCCGGAAGAAATGATCTTTCGAATCGTCACCGGTAGCCATCAACTGCCTCCTCGTCTACCCGTGGGCCTTGAGCTGGCTTGGCACGGCAAACGATGTCCTGGACCGCTTACTCCGGAATGCGTGCAAGTTCTTATCCAGAGCAGGTTCCTCTGCACCACGACCTGTTTCAAGACTGAAAAGAAAAAGAAGAGGAAGTACAATGCAATAATTATAAACATTGTTGTTGACTAGATAATAACGTTTTGATTGGATGTAACGTTATGATTACTGACTGCGATCGTCGGCAATCATAAAATATTAATTATTGTTGCCTCTTCTTTGCTAGAAGCGTGGTAAGCGAGAATTACAGAGTGAAAAAGAATGATCGAAATTTTTGCGTGAAACTGCAGACGATTTAAGTATGGAAAACGAAAGTGATGTCGATTTTTCGTGTGTTCGTGACTTTTACGAAATCCTTAGAAAGAATGTATACTAGTACATCAGCGTCTTCTCAGATATTTTGACCTAAATAAAGAGAAGTTTAAACGACAGTCCATTTGACAATTGTTGTGTATTACTCAAAATAATGTGTTGTTTACAAAACATTCATTCATTAAAATTCACAATGAGTAGGAAATTGGAATTGCACATACCACCACTCCCAGGTTTTCCGCAATTTGACTCCATATTGTATTCTTTATTAGTCCAGTATCTTTTTCCCTCATCTTCTACAATCGTAAAAGTTCATTAAGAGCCACCACTGGATCGTTCTCCATGTTCGTTCTTCCTCAGCCGGATGTTTCCTCTTTGAATTCCAATCGCCGAATGCAGTCGCGCATGCGCAGATCACGCCGCCCCATTCTGTTTTCCAAACCGATCCATCTGAATGCGTGCGTTTCCCGCACGCAGAAACGCAGCCGCAAATGTGAACTCGCAGACATAAAATAGTGAGATGGAAAATACTGCGTGCGTGTGGGAAACGCACGGAGTCACTTCTATTATTATTACTATATTACCGATATCACAAATATTTTCCTCTCGACAGTGTTCAATGTTCTCTTCTCTTTTGTCAGCAGTTCAACCATAAAACAGAAATGAGAAAGCAGCCTCAAATCCCAGAGAAAATAAGGCCAAGCTCACAACAAATGGAACAATCGACGAACTTAATCTTGGTGTGGACGCCACTGCAAGCGGGTTCTGTCGAAAAATCAGTTGCTGCTCTGTCTCATTCAATGAATAAATGCTACTCAAATGAATGGCTTGATTCAAACGTGAAATGCATATTCACCTCTGATCAAAACTTACACTCCACTTCTGACGCAATCGTATTCAGAGGTCGACGCCTACCAAAAGTTGAATTTCCACCAAGACTGGCGCATCAAAAGTGGATTTTCTATGAAACTGAGTCTCCGCACAAGACGTGGATGTTCGCTAATCTAACTAAATACAATGGTGTGTTCAATATGACATCCACGTATGCAGCAGATTCACACATTCCACTCACTAGAATGAAGTATTGTCACAGAGATTGGCACATCTACAATGGGTTGAGCGGGGAGGATTTCGCTGTGAAGAAGCGAAGAGATGTCGCTTGGTTTGTGAGCAGATGCTTGACGCAGAGCGGACGAGGAGACTACGTGAAGGAACTCCAGGAGCACATTAAAGTCGACATTTACGGAAAGTGCGGAGACAAACAATGCGGATCCAATGCAAGAGATGATGATTGCGACAAGACAAGAGGCTGCTGCATGTTGAAGGTAGCTACAAGTTCTACTTGTCCTTCAGTGAAAAACTGTGGAAAGTCCTCAATTTGAATGTAGTTCCCGTTGTCATGGGCGGTGTTGAATACAGCAACATAATGCCAAAAGACTCGTTCATTGATGTGAGGGATTTCGATTCCGCCAAAGACCTCGCTAAATACATCAGCTATCTAAATAACAACGACACCGCGTATAATACAATGCTCCGCAACAAAGGCTCACTTAGGTGTGAAGCTTTGAACCCAAACAGAGGTAAAGGCTGTAGCATATGTCATAGACTGCACGAAACCAAAGGACAAGTGAGCGTTGTGCATGCTTTGGATGTCTTTTGGGGGAGCAGAAGGTGTATGTCACCTGAAGTCTACCACGAAACGCAAGCTCTGGACGATTTTAAAGTTGATCTTAAGGAGATTATGAATGTGTCTACAGCCGAGAGAGGATAATGAACGAAATAAATTTACAGTTGGAAAGAGGAAAAGATGCCAGTTATGAAATTAAATACGCTCAGATATTGTAAAAGTATTTACTAATTAATCTAATAACTCGTAGAATAACCCATCAATTGTTGTGGAAATAAAGAGTGCATACAGTCACGCATAAGGTCAGCATCACTTATGACGCGATGAGTCAGCTATTTAATTGATCATCTTGTCACTCAATCTCTTCTTCCTTTTCCCCTGCAACAAAGAACACTTAAAGCTAAATCCTGTGTCAATTAAAGCGGCGCTTGCAGCCCACAATTATAATTACGCAATTAATGATAATTGGCCCATGGCACTCATTTGACCTTAATCAGTGCGGGTACAAAATGAATGCGTGTGAATATTTTCAACCTGCTCACATTCGATACATTTTCTTGACGACGTCGTTCAAGAGTTGCTCCTGAAATAATTTCGGCGTCGAGTCCGTTTCCTGGCATCCTCTAATGGCCGAATTCTTGTTTGAGAAGGGTAAGTAAAGGTAAGGTGTTGGTTAAAAAAAAAACCCTCAAAAAGATACTCAATGCTTGCAATTTCATCGTCAACGCTGCCAATGCTTTCAGGTAACCCACTATGAAAATAATGGGAATTTAATATGTGGTGGCTTTCAGCTGTTGTGATAATAATAGAATATCTTGGATCACCAAATTGCAATCCGTCGCCATAATAAATCAAACACTGAATTTGCAGGTTTATTTCAAACATATAGATAATCAAAGCAATCAAATTCAGACTACAATTAAATGATACATAAAGATTTTTATGATAATCAATGTTCTTAATCATGAATCTGATTAGAATTTGTCAAACATTTTACATGTAAAGCAAATGTCCACGAGTACATTGAAAATTGGTCCAATCAACTAGAATATTGTGTAAATTAATAACTATATATACATGCATATTGTACTTCGAACACTGTCAGAGAAGGAAAAAAATGAGTGAAATATATGACTCAAAGGCAACCAACCGATATAATTAGTGTTAGATTAAGTTGCCAACTAATTAATTGTATAGATGTGCATTATTTATTATACTTCACTATTTATGAGTCATTATTCACGAGGCAAAAAAGAAACAGATACTTTGAATCCAATCTCCAGAAAATATAGTCGTGCTTTTACCATCCGAGTTGAAAGTAAATAAATTCAATGAATTCTATGAAAGTTCAGTCAGAGAAATAAGTATTCATTAATTATACAAATGTCAAGTAATTTCTACGACTGAGAGACAAAATATATGGATGTCTACATATTTCAGAAAAAGTCATTATTTGCAAATATTATAGCATACAATTCGTTGATGCAATACCATTGAGTTAAGAAAACATTGATGTGGTTGCATACTTATTTTCTGCAGAACCAGAAAGGGTTCGTTATGATTCTATTCTCTTTCTCTTGAAATAACTTACCAACTCTGGAAATTATGACAAAATTTACAAGCAATCAATTCAATGAAATAAGCAGAATACCCATAGTCACAGAGCTTAACCTAAATTACACTACTCATTTTAACCATATTATTTTATCCAATGGGTCAGAATTAGCATATTTGATATCACGCAATCAATCCTGAAAACATTGATTGTGCAATATTCAATGGTGCATACCATATCCAATGAATGACACACCGATCCTAAACAATGATCCAATTACTAATCATTAATATACCACTTCTAAATCGATAATGTACCGCTCCTGATCGCTGGTGTACCATTCTAAATCTTTGATTTACCATTCCTAACCAATGATTTACCGCTCTTAATCGATGGTGTACCACTTGAAGTTGCCTGGTGGATGAGCGGGCTTTGTGCTGGTCAGAACCCCTTCGACATCAGTCAGGAGGCAGTTGGGATTTGTTGCTTCAGTTTCGTCGAAAGCGAACACAATGCACTTCAAATGCTGCATGCATCTGATGGAACACTCAATCACTGACCCCTGCGACGTTTCCAAGACCACAGGTGGATAAAGGCAAGAGAAATCGCTCGTAATCGGAGTGATGTGCATGCTCCTCATGTTACCTGCGGAGAAAGTCAATAATAATTAGGTTAACAATGGACTGATTCCGATAATTTCGGATTTCATTCTCTTCGTTATTTCACATTTACAGTCGCAATGAAGTAGCAAACCAGAGGACATTATAGGCTACTTTCCCTGTATTCCTTATTTGCAAACATTTAATCGAGAGTGCAATGCCCTGGTGGCTTTCATAGAGAGTATCTTTCTGAGTACACTCACCCATTATAACCACAGGAGGATAATTATAATTAAACACTGTGAGTTAATCCACATTTTATCGGGATAATAATTATATGATAAGAGATCAAAAGATTCCAGAAGATTGGGTGCCACCCGACTCTACAAATAAGACACGCTTAGGTGCGCGTCCTGCTGTTGGGTAGGACACTAATCCGAGCGGGCTGGGGTATACCCCCTGTACCCCAGGTACGTGCATCAGTATACTACTGATATTCTTGATGGCCTTGCTTCCGGTGGTTTTGGGTAGAGGAAGAGCGAAGTGTATGCATAATTAATGCGAGCTCAATCTGCATGCATGCAGTATGGGTTACATTTCCACGTTTTCTCCTGTCTTAATTGTCAATTTGAATCCCCTGGCCCCATTTCAATCCTCATTTGGCAATAACGCATCTAACACCTAGTTTCACTGCTCGGAAATTTGTTTTGAAAATTCCCCTAATTTGCATAATTTTAATATATAAAATGTTAATGGACTTCTCAGAAGCAACCCCACTCAATTTTAATAATATTACAATGGCATGTATATCACAATATGCACAATATACAGTATTATTTGCCGTGAAACCGCTGATGGACGCGCACTTATAAAGAGGCCTGGTTATCGTGGGAATTTCTCTAATTTGCATATTCAAAAAGGTTAGTGGAATCTTAATATTACAAATATAAATAGTATGTACTACGGTATAATAAAGCATAAGAAAAAAAAAAGAAAAAAAAAAAAGAGCTCGGAGTGCTTGAAAATATCATTTAGATTTTCGTATGCAGCACGATTCGCTGCACGGGAGAACTAGAATATGTATTACGCAATAATGAATAATGATATCAGATAAAAGAGAAAAAGTCTTGAATAATACACCCGAGAGAATGATGCATTTATTAAGATGGCACAAAGAACATATATTATATTATGTCAGCGCACAATTACCGCATGGTTTATTATAATTTCCGTGCACCAGAGATGAAGGATGGACTGAATATTTCATCTCTGCGATACACTCACTCAAGTAAAGTCCCTCACTTAGCGTGCAACAAATGATCTAATATCATTGATCTGTTAAACTTGTAACTTGCCGTATTCTTACGTGTGAATTTATCAATGCATAAAATTAGATCTAATGGAATTCCAATAAAAAGTAACGATAATATTGATGATGACACAAATTCCAAATAAGACAACCTCGAATGAAAACAAACTGGGAAGATATATTGTACGTAAAAGAGACATGACATAGCCGGTGAAATATTACTATTCGTGATCTTTCTTTATTTTCACAATAACTAATTAGTTTAAAAAATAATTTATTGTTTCATCTGGACAGTAACACTCGCTTAGAACGTGTCCTACCCATTCCCAGGCTTCAAATGAGTAGGTCACCATCTGAGCGCGTCCTACTCTGCTCCTTATACCCTGGGGTACAGGGGGCATACCCCAGCCCGCTTGGATCCGCGTCCTACCGCGCAGTAGGACGAGAACCCAAGCGTGTTCCATTTGCAGAATTGGGTATGAGTGTAAAGGGTCGTGGATTCCATTTGCAGGCGGAGTAAATGACCGGTGTCAGATTTCGTAGTCTAAAAACCACAGCATGACGCATTGAATGGTGCTGAGCTGCGGTTACTGGATGCACAAAGATGGATCATTGTCATCGACAAAGTGTTTGTTCCTTTCAAATTTAATGCAACACTTGTAATCCTAGCTCACTGGGGGCTTACGTGTCACGCTTGGGGGTCATATGACAAGGGATAACTTTTTGCAAACCGCATTGAAGCTCATAATTATGCTCATAATTTGCTTGTAATCCCTGATGTTCTAAAACTATTTTTAACCTAATTACTTAGATAATCTACTCGTCTATTATTTATAGCTATATTACAAGGGCTGCTGTGACATATTTATGATGTATATGGTTTTGCTTGGAAATATGTGACAAAACCTCTTTTTGAATAGTGCTGCACATTTATATTACATGATTTCTATGCAGGATTTTTACCCTTTTGGTGAAATCTCATGGGTTTAAATGAAAGAACGTGCTTTCATTTTATAAACAATTCGTTGTCATTGTTGTCGTTCACACATTCGAGGAATAGGCTATACCCTTAAACATGCTTACCTGTGCATTGCAAATCCATGGGTATCGCATCTGCTTGGCATACGCTTTCGTCTGAAATGACTTGTCGCAACCCTCCCTCTTTGAGAGTCGTCCACCGAATATGGCAATCACAAACAAGTGATTTCAATTGTGTAAATGATATTTGGATTGGAAAGTGGCACATATTTGGAATGTTCTGTACAAAATCAGAGCCAAGTTTGACCATGGTTCCATGAGAAAGCACTTCAAAAAACTCCCGTGGTATGTCCCTCATTTGATTCGACTCAAACCGAATCTCCTTCAGGTGCTTTCCAAGGTTCTTAAAAATTGGCAAAACTTGGAATTGGTTCACGTACAGCTTGAGTGTGTCCATGGAGTTACTAGGACCCGCCACGTCCGGAAACTGGCTGAGTTTGTTCCATCCGAGACTCAAAAATTGAAGATTACTCAATCCATCAAGGCGTTGAGGATCGATGTGTGTGATCAAATTTCGGTGCAGATTTAGATGAATGAGATTTGAGTAGCTCGCTCGTACGTCTGGAAACTCAGTGAGTCGGTTGGTGTCTAACTTCACCCTCCAAATTTGAGTGTAGCTCGCTGGCAGAATGAACGATGCAATCAGGTTGTCACTGAGGTCAAGGTCATTGACATCAAAAGTTATGTTAGCAGGGAACTGCGTTAGTCCTTGGTTGTTGATGACAATGTGAGAACTTTCTGACGCATGGATCAGAAAGTGAAGCATGAAGTGGTAAGCCCATTTCATGGTGGAGATGTTGTGAGCACAACAGTATCACCACGAATCAGCAGATCTTATATTTCCGCATATTGATTGCTGGTGAAAATCAAAAAGAAATTCACCAAGGGCAATCATTGGCCATTGTACAATGATCATTATGAGCGCCACGGCAGCTAGAAACGGGGTAATTCCCTGGCTACGCCTGTCTTCTACCTGCACGTAATTGATCATCATAGAAAAGGTGAGAGGGGGGCGGGACAAAACACACCTTTGCTGTGGAGTGTTGGTGGCCACCAAATGTCTGATTTACTGCTCATATGTGTTCCCTTTGTTTTTTTTTATGTTACTTGTATTATTATGTTTATATTATTATTACTCATTCATTTTATTTCGATATTTTTTATTTATTTATATTTCCATTGTCTTAATTTTCCTTGATTTGCTTTTCTTTCTTTTTGATTTTTGATTTTCTTCTTTGTTTTCTTTTTCTTTGTTTCGTGTAGCTGGCGTTCCAAGAGGCCATTACCCCAGTTTCCTAATATATTATCATTTCACGGTTTACTCTTTGTTTTTAAACAGCACATGTTTATGTATTTTTGTATGTGTTTACTCTATGTTTTTATTCAGCACATGTTTATGTGTGTTTGTATGTGTTTGCTCTATGTTTTTATTCAGCACGTGTTCATGTGTGTTTGTGTGTGTTTGCTCTTTGTTTTTATTCAGCACATGTTTATGTGTGTTAGTATGTGTTTGCTCTATGTTTTTATTCAGCACATGTTTATGTGTGTTTGTATGTGTTTGCTTTTTGTTTTTTTATTCAGCACATGTTTATGTGTGTTTGTATGTGTTTGCTCTATGTTTTTATTCAGCACATGTTCATGTGTGTTTGTGTGTGTTTGCTCTATGTTTTTATTCAGCACGTGTTTATGTGTTTTTGTATGTGTTTGCTCTATGTTTTTATTCAGCACATGTTCATGTGTGTTTGTGTGTGTTTGCTCTATGTTTTTAATCAGCACATGTTTATGTGTTTTTGTATGTGTTTGCTCTATGTTTTTATTCAGCACATGTTTATGTGTGTTTGTATGTGTTTGCTCTGTTTTTATTCAGCACATGTTTATGTGTGTTTGAATGTGTTTGCTCTATGTTTTTATTCAGCACATGTTTATGTGTGTCTGTATGTGTTTGCTTTTTGGTTTTTTATTCAAAACATGTTTATGTGTGTTAGTGTGTGTTTGCTCTGTTTTTATTCAGCACATGTTCATGTGTGTTTGTGTGTGTTTGCTCTATGTTTTTATTCAGCACTTATTTATACAAATCAGGTCTTATTACGGGTATTAACATAACAGCACTTCTCACAATGCATCATTCACTTTAAAATATGAATGGATACTCTAAATCATATGATACCCGATAATATATATATTACCGTTTTGATGGCAATTACATACATCATACACACATTTTGTAATTCTAGAAATCGCATTTCTAATGAAGCGACACGTGCCGCCACTCGCAAAGGGGGAGACGCAGTGATAGGCGCAAGAACTATATTATATGGGAGTTAATTATCAGTAAACTCAATCTGGCAGAGTATTTAAATTGATGTGTTAGATCAGTGTTGAATCCTCTATACATGTATATGCATGACGTTATTAATTGA
>KB298217.1:462862-473365 GCA_000328365.1 Capitella teleta | reverse complement strand
TAGATTAACTTTTTTCATATTACATACTAATTCAAAACGCACTTTTATGTTTGTATTTGATTCTAAATGACTGATGATCTCGGATTTGTTGTCATTAAACATTGTTGTTGGTTCTATACCCCCTTTAATTGTAAACTTACGGATTAGACCTTTAATTGCTCTGCTATCTTCTTTTATGTTTCTCCTGATAAATATGTCTTTAATATCTTTCAAATTATTATTGAAAGTTTGCTTTACTCTTTTCCATAAAGGGTCAAAATATTCACCGATTTTCTGATAAATTGATTTCTTTTGAACTTCATTCTTTGGTTTATAAAGAGATGGTCTTAAGGGTTTTGGTAGATTTCTAGGGATTGGTGCGTCAAGTATGTGAGATTTTAGCATTATAGTATTATCAACACTTTTTTGCTGAGACATGCTTGTGCTTATATCTTAGTATTTTTATTTTCTTCTAATAAAAAATAAATAATTATATATACACTGCACTGTGTCATAACGCATACTGTGTCTTAACGCACACTGGGTCATAACGCACATACATACCCTAAAACATGTCATATCTGCATGACCCCCCTCCTCAGCTATAAGAGCAACAAAAGACGCAGTAATTATTTAATAGATATAAGGTATCGAATAGATAGATATTTTAAGCGTATACTTGTTGTTATCTTTTTATTTTTGTCTTTTACATTTTGCCTTATACACTGCTTGACTTGTGTACTACAAAAAATGCACTGTTATCTTATTTTATGTTTCTCCTAATAAATATGTCTTGAATATTTTTCAAAATATTATTATTCAAAGTTTGCTTTTTTTTTAAAGGGTCAAAATATTCACCGATTTTCTGATAAATTGATTTAGGAACTTCATTCTTTGGTTTATAAAGAGATGGTCTTAATGGTTTTGGTAGATAGGTGCGTCAAGTATGTATGATTTTAGCATCAACACTTTTTTGCTGAGACATGCTTGTGCTTATATCTTAGTATTTTTATTTTCTTCCAATAAAAAATAAATAATTATATATACACTGCACTGTGTCATAACGCACTTTGTATCATAACGCACTATGTGTCATAACACACTCTGTATCATAACGCACTATGTGCCCTCCGACATAACGCACTATGATACCCTAAAACATGTCATATCTGCATGACCCCCTCAGTTATAACAGCAACAAAAGACGCAGTAATTATTTAATAGATATAAGGTATCGAATAAATAGATATTTTAAGCGTATACTTGTTGTTATCTTTTTATTTTTGTCTTTTACATTTTGCCTTACACACTGCTTGACTCGTGTACTAGAAAAAATGGAGTATATAAGGACAACGTTCAACCTACTTTCTGTAAGTGTGGGTGCTTGTAGGTTGCCTCGGAAGACGTTTCGAGACAATTTTCGAACATCCTCTGATGCTAGTCTGGTTCATATATCAGATGGGTGTCTGATGCTGTTCTTCGTCTATCAGAAGGGGGGAGCCCAGTCTGATAGACGAGGGTCGTGAGCCAGAAGGGGTTCACGAGATAAAGCGTCGTTTCCCCGGGTCTTCGTGGCCTGGGAGGGGGATTGCATCGTTAGAGGCCGGAGCTCCTTGAGAATCGTTGAAAAAAAAAAAATAAATAAAAAAAAAAAAAGCTCAAGGAGCTCTGCTACAAGCACCCACACAGATTTTGTTCAGGTAAATTGATTGACCTAATTAAAAAGTCTTGACCTACATCAGACAGCACAAACTGATGTCTTTCTGAGACAGTTTGAAATTAAAGTAGATGTCTTTCTGAGACAGTGCCTCGCATAACAATAATATTCATAAACTGTCTCAGAAATCGATGTAAGAGTTAGCTCATTAACATATTCATAAACTGACTCAGAAATCGATGTAAGGGTTAGCTCATTAACATATAACTTTTCCCTCTACTAAACTCCCCAAAGATAGACCATGTGCCAAAAAATTCCTGGCTGTTTTAAGAGTAAAATTGAGTCAGTTTGGTAGTACCTTGGTCAGGGGCTATTATTCACAGATTTCATTAACACAGAAATGTATAATTCACACTATAGCTTCTGGGTTAGATAAATTAAATATATGTTGAATATAAGCTCTCTGTATGGCATATAACGCTTCGTTATTGAGATTTTTCTTTACAAAATGACTGTTTTAAGCATCGATTTTGAAATTCTACCGTCATTCATTTCAATATATCTAAAAATGTATAGTACATAGAGCATTCAAACTTCTCAGAAAACTGCCTGGTTTATAGTTCCCAATATTAGTGAAATAAAAAATGGGTCTTGTCGCTGAAGTTTTCGAGTTACAGCTGTTTTACTTACCCTACCCCCCTAATGGCTGAAAAGCGCGTTATTTCGTGTTTGTGGGTGCGCGCTCTTATTTAAAGAGAACGTACAACTTTAGATAAGAAAACAAAGCATGCATATCATTTCTGATGAATTGAACGGCTCATTTCCAAAACAATAAACCTAGTTTTTGTATATTGTTTGTTCATTTCTGTATGAATGCTCACGTTATATTCGTCCATTCGGAAATCTCGCGACAGTTCATTCACCGTTCTTTGCTAAATTGAATCGATTATCACCATCTTCCAAGCTGTTGAGATACGTAGCATATGTATAATTGCAATATTTTATTTCCCCGATTCTCATGTCCATTGCAGTGTATCTGTAACATCGATTCAGTTCGAAAGAATTAATTTGTCTCTTGAATAGCCTGGGATTTTCAGATGATTACAAGGATGTCCAAAGGTTTCTGTCAGCAATCGTTTCGAATGGTCAGCCGTCCTATCAGCTAGATGGGTTTTTTTCAATTTGTGTTTGATAATGCTGATTTCAACGTCGCCACAATTTCGAGACACAACACATTCCATTCAATGGGCGGTATCGGTTGTGTCACTCCAGGTTCTGGGAGATCCAGGTACACCATCAAAAGGTCAACCAAACTAGTCAAAGCCGATGTAACTGCAGAGTTTGGTAAGGTGGCAATCAAGACTTATAAGAAGCCTTTTGTGTTGGCTTTAAGCTGCATTAAGGTCAGCTCTCTCTTCCGAGACGAACTGAACCCAAGAAGTCAGAAACTTTCGTTTGCCCTGGATCAGTTATGGATGGCATCAATGACTCTCCCAGACGCTAACCTAGGCGCACCTTCCCCTTCCTGGGGTGGATTCATGCAACTTGCCTCCAAAGGGGAGAACCACGAAAGGACCAGAATCGAAATCCTTCCCTTCATAAACCGGCAGCCAACAAACCCCAGCTCTATTTACACTGCCTTGAATTTTGCCAGGGAACAAGTAGCCTGCATGACATGGAAACATGTTTCATGACCTTTGACCAGCCGTTGTACGCCAAAGCAATCGAAATTGTAGCATCCGATGAAATACTCCAAGGGGTAGTAGTCAGACTGGATGGTTTCCACCTCTTAATGTCCTTCATGGGTTCAGTTGGCTATATCATGGGTGGCAGTGGACTAGAAGTTCTATGGGAATCAGTTTATACCCCAGCATCAGTGGTGCATATGATGACAGGTCATGCATATGCCCACGCCCTTCGAGCTCACCTGCTGACCTCAGTGGCGCTTTTTACTTTTATGATGACAGAGATGGAAGACAAAACAACAAAAAAGTCTTTCGGCTTTACACAAGGCCATCATTGATCAGAAACCGGTGGATCTAGAGGATGAGAAAGTCATGCAGACGCTAATTGAAAAGAATCAACAATGGATAAAAACAGAGAAGGAACGGAGTCGAACAGGACGACTGTGGCTGAATTACATGGAGCAAGTGTCTTTGATAAAGCTGTTCATCTATGCAGAAAGGGCTGGAGATTGGATGTTGCACCTAAACTCGATCAGACAAATGATTCCATATTTCCATGCTGCTGGACACTTAGTATACGCCAAGTCTGCAAGAATATATCTCCAACAGATGCAAGCACTGCAATCTACCATGAACGAAACGGAATTTGGTAAATTCACCAAGGCAAAAAGATATTTTGTGGGGAGGAATTTTTTCGGACCAATCAATAGAACGAAATCTCATGCGATTGCTGAAAACATCAGGTGGCATGACCAGAGGACAGGGTATCACGGACAGTTCCCTCGCTATGTTAGTTCATTCATTTCCCTATTGCATTCTCATTTGTTAAGACCTCGAAGCTTTTGCTAATGTGCGCACACAACGATCCGAGCAACACAATGATATTCGTGATTGCAGCATATCTGCCGATCACCAGGATCTTAACATTTTCTTGGAATGGCTAAAGTCACATTCGCCTTTCATTGAGCATCAGAACCAGGATTCGCTGACAGCAATATCGACTGGCCTATAGTTGCGGATTCATCCGTCAACTGTGATCGCTCACTGGAGATTGGAATGGCTGCAGCTTCGGCTCTCGACAACCAGTTGTGTTCTGAGAAGAGCATAGGTAGATCATAGGTAGCAGCATCAACACAGTCAAGATCCGAGGACAGCCCACTGTGGTGAACCTTATGCTCCTGTTCAATCGAATAACATGTGTGATGCAATTCAGTTCTGACATGGAGCCATATCTGGCCTATGAATTAGCCCCATAGCCTACAACTCTCTTCACAGACGGGACGGGGTCATGAGAAAGAGAAATAAGAACATTTTCGGTCAGCTATTGAAAAGTCAAACAGAGGCCATCGACCACTACCCAGTGAACAGCACCTTCATTGTAGATGGTGGTTAACTATTGCACGTTGTTTTGTGGCCCACTCATGCTACATACGATGAAATATGCAGAGGGTACACCTCGTTTGTCCTCTGTCACTTCGGCAATGCGATAGTCGTATTCGATGGTTATGAGACAACGCTGTCCACCAAAACCACAGAGAGGAACAGGAGGATGGCTAAGGGCAACCCGCGAGAAATATTTTTTGATGGAACAATGACCATGACAGTATCTCAAAAGTCTTTTCTAGCAAACAGAAATTACAAATCACGACTAATTGGATTGCTTCGTGATCTCTTCGAAGACCTTGATGTAAGAACATTTCAAACCGATTCTGATGCAGACACAACGATTGTATAAACTGCCTTGACAGATTCTACAGACGGACAGACAGTTATTGTCATTGGTAACGACACAGACCTGCTAGTTATGATGGTCGCCCTTGCTACACCTTCAATGAACGTGTACATTTGTGACACTACAAAGGGACCCAGAGTATTCAGTATAAGAGTCATAGAGAAAAACATCGGAGAAATGTCGAGCTATCTTCTGGCCTGTATGCTGAGAAGCCAGAGACACCCAAAGCTGAGATAGAGAATGCTAGAGAAGAATTCCTCCTAAAACTCTATGGCTCTAACAAACTTGGGTTTACACTCGACAAACTCAGACACTACAAATACAAGCAGGCCATACAGAAACCTTCATTGACCTCCACCATAAAACTCGAATCTCTGCCACCAACCAGCGCTGCTGCTGCTCAGCATTCCCTGCGTGCCTATCATCAGGTACAGACTTAGCGTGGGAAGATGGTTGATGTAACAGCATGGGGTTGGCAGATCGGTGATGGGATTTTGGCACCTGTAGAAACCACAAAAGGAGTTGTCCCTAGAAATCTGTTTAAAATGCTAGCATGCGGCTGTAAAACGCAATGTAGGAAGAGCTGGGGCTGTAGAAAACTTGGACTCAATTGATCATCCACGTGTAGTCATTGTGAAGGGGAACCCTGCTCCAACCGCCTGGAAGACCTCTGATGCTGAATTGTATGCCGGTTAGTATATGAATTATCTCAACCTGATTCGAACCTAAACTCCGCCGACAGAGCGATGAAAAGGAAGTTGACAGTAATTTTCGGTTAAATTCACGATTTTTTATGGGGATTAAACACTCTGAGTGAGTCACTGGTGTATGGTTTAGTAGGTTTAGACAACAAAATTACTCTTGTAATTTACCTAGGGGTCGAAATGGCTTGTATCAGATGCTCGGTGGCGGCTATTATAGAAAATCCAAAATGGCGGCCGAAATGTCCTCCAAATTTATTTCCAAAATAATTTTCGTCTTTCTGAGGCCATAAGCTTTCTAAAGATGCATAATATGTAGAATTTTTACCAGGACTATACGAATGGTTCATTTCCTACACCAGGAGCTGAATAAAACGTCCAGTTTACCATTAGGGGGTAGGGTGACTAAAATGGTCGTAACTTTTAAAAATGAGCAGCAAGCACCATTCATTATCTCACATATGTGTATAAGAATAGATGAAGTAATTTGTGGAGAAGTTTGAAGCCATTATGCCTAGTATTTTATGAAATATAATAAAATTGTTGATGACAGGATATCAAAAACGGTGTTCAAAATAGCAAAATTCTCGCGTAAAATCTTCATTACAAACCTTTAAAGGCAACCTAAAGACTTCATATTTTGCAAAGGGGTTGCATATTTATTCCAACATATATAGAGAGATTCTGGCGTTAATAGTTTTGCGATTAGATGACAAATTACGCCATAGTTTGAATAACAATTAATAAGTCTTAAGTGCAACATTCAAACAGCCAGGATTTTTTTTTGCACAAGGTGTATCCTCGGGAGTTTTGATATGTTGATATTCGCGGTATATTGCATCACATATCAAAAATTTAGCTTGATGTTATTTTTTTCCCTTTTTTATCCTAATACCCCTGTACTAAAAACAGCACAGGATGACCAGGTTACATTATGAGCTAGGAATAAACCACTTTGATGTTTACTCAAATAAAGGTTTAGAAAATGTGGCTTCTAGCTGCATCTGTGTTCCTGCGAAATGTGATCACACAACCTTCTCACCTTGCAATGAACTGACCATCTTTAGAGCTCTAATATCCGTCATGTTCGCGATGCAGGTCGTTTGATTATTCAGCAAAGTGAACCTTTGCAGCGGAACTAACTGCAACCAGGCTAAGCGCCAATCACAGATCAGATTCACATTGTCCTTTATATTCACATCAAGTCTTGCTGTCTTAACGTGGCATAAATTAGGCAAATGCCTCATGGTCACATTACTGACACCCAAGATTTCGAGGTTGGGCATTTCAGAGACTTGTCTAAATGATATGTGCTCCAGCAAGGTGTCGCCTATGCCGAGTTCTTTCAACGTTTTTCCAATGTTCCGCATGGATGGAAATTTCTGAAGTGGATTATAGTATATTTTGAGGAGTGATAGACTGCCTCCAGGTCCACTTACATCAGGGATTGTAGTGAGTGAGTTAAAACCAAGATTGAGTTCTTCCAGAGCAGTGAGAGCATTCAGAAAGTCTGGTTTGATGTAGGAGATGTTATTATTGGGTAGAAGTAGCTTCGTCAAAGTAGTTCCAACTTCACGGAGATCCGGGAACGTTGATAGCTGATTTTGTTTCAGCACAATCGTTTCCAAACTTGTGTATCCAGCTTGAAATTCGAGAATCTTGAGGTAATTGCCGCTGAATTTTAGAAGGATTGTTTCCTTTGGTATCAATTCAAAAGGCATTTGGGTAAGATTCTGATCAGATAAATTCACTTTACGTGCTGCACTCGCTTCACCTAGAAGTACAACCAAAGTAAGAAGTTGCTTCGTTATCAAAGACGTGACTACGCTCTCGTGGAATGTCTTTCTCCTCATCATGAACATTTGCTTGGCCAAAGTGCGTACCAGTCGTCTCTTGTCGATTGTTGTGTTACCAGTGCAGTTGGGAATCAAAATCCAGATATGCTTATTTTCGTCCGGACTGAGCACAATTTGTTTATCGCACAACGAAACTTACAAGTCGTATTGGTGGAGTCTGACTGTAGTGTTGAACTCGCTTTGCAGGTAATTCTGCTCCTCAAACACCACGATTTCACGACTGAAGGAAACCCCTCAAAGATCGCAAGCAAGGGCTACAGATGACAATGGCAAAACAAGGATGGCTTGATGAATCCATAGCAGATATATGACGTAGTCCCTGTTTCAATCGGGTATTTTCAATCCTTTTGACGGTGGCTCATTAGGTATCAAATATCTTTCATTTTGTCTTTCTTCACAACAGGCTTGGGACAATGAACAATTTTTTAAGGCGCACTTGATACGATTGAAAAGTAAAACAAATCTACTCCCTTTTGCACCTGTTGTCTGGAGTATTTTTTTATCTTGCCGTTTAAAATAGCAAATTGGCTAGGTGTATGGGTACAGATGGCCGATAATATAAATAATTGTTCTACGTCCGATACCAGGCAGTTTAGTTGCTGGAAACATAGTATGCAAACATATTGAATAAGGAATGATTAAGGAACTGTCCGGAAATTAATGTAGTATAGTCTATATTTTATAGTATTAATATAATGCTAACCGCTGATATAATCTGTCGCTGATAATCAGAAACGATGAGGGGCCTGATACATTGAGATAGGGATGCACGGAGTTTTGGGCTCCGGCTCCGGTACACTGGTATTCGTGGCATTTCCAGAAGATACAATTCAAGGAAAATTCACCCCTTTTTGCTGTTACGTAACCCTTGGTCTGAGGTCACATCAGACTGAGTAGGTATGCAAGCAATGGTTTGCCAAAGAAAAAGGAAAAATATATAAATATACGAGTAAATGTATATGTTGAATAAATACATGATCCAAATGCAATTTGGATGTAGTGGATCTAGCAAGCAGGCAGAACAGAGGCATATGTCCATAAGATGGAGCCAAGGACAAAATGCTTTGTTACATAATTATTAAATAAGCTGGTTTAATTTCATTTTTACGAAAAAGAGGGATGGTGAGTGCGTGCACGCTGTCATTCACCGCCAAACACGGAGATTTCCGTGTTTGTGGGACCAACGCTTCTCCGCCAAACACGAAGATTTCCGTGTTTTGCACTTTTTACTATATACGGGTGCTATAACCTCTTGCGCATCGTCTCTGAAAATATCAAAGAGATTGACCGTGTGCATCTATGATTATATGATAGATTTACGGATATTATGATTATATGATAGATTTACGGATATATGTTCCTGAACCAATCATTAATCCATGTACTGCTGAAGTTTACATAGCAGTTACCGATTGATTTGTGATAGACCGCTGCCGAAAGCATGCAGCGAAGCGATCACGACTCGAGGTGAAGCAGTGAAGCGAATAGTTTTCACAGCAATTGGGCGATGCGGGTGTTCAGCTTGAATACTGGTGTACTGGTAAATGTATAATTATGTGATGAGTTATTTGTAGTGACTCCTCTTCTACATTTATTCTCGGACACAGCTGAAGATACCCAAAGGTGATCCGAACAACAAGAGCGACGTCTGTTTGCAACGTGTAGACTTTAATGGTACTTAACAGTCAATTATAACGATGGCGGATTGCAGGAGGATCTCGGGGTCTGTTGGTGTAGTCTTGGAGACTGGTGGCTGTGGTTGAATGGACTGTGTCTGCTCTGTGTCTCTGTCTCTGCCTCTCTCTGTCTCTGCTAGTTGGATTGGAAATGTGTGTATTTATATGCTGGGTTTGTGGATGAGTGGAAGCCTTCAGTTTAGCATGTATAGTATGGATCTACATGTATATTTGGAAGGACTTCTGCTGATAGTATCAGTTTATCGGTGTGAACTTTGTATCTTTAGTGCGAATGGACTGTTTGTAATAGTAGGGGTCATTTGGTACTTGTCAGCCATCAGCGATGGATGTATGTTCGTGTATTCTCTGTCCCAAAAGTATAATACATTGCCATAGTTTATAGAGCCATACTAGACTTAAACATCATGTAAGTGTTAAGTAAAGCCATGTGACCTTAACATATACCTCCCATATTTAAGTTAAAATATTCAGTTCTCAAACTAAAGATTTTACTTCGCATTATATTTACAGGATAGAAGCTTGTAACTGTATGTAGGATTAAAGATGAATGTTATGTTCGTTTTACTAACATGCCAATTAAAGTTTGTGTTTCGAGTGTTTCAAGAATCAGTGAGGTACATACGTGTATTGATGTGTGAGTGTGTGAGTGTATGGGTGTGTTAACCGAGATCTCCCCTGTGAATTAATTAAATATTGAATACATTCAAACAAACAGGAATTTGAAAAATTAGCAATAATTTCTGGTTTTCTTGTCAAGACTGTCATCTCTGTAGTCATCATGGCAAGACTGTCATCATGATTATCACAGTCATTCAGGTTGTCATGGTAAACACTCATAGGAGTCTTGATCATCCTGGTCATCAGTGTAAACACTCATAGGGGTCTTCGGTATTCTGGTCATCAGGGTAAACACTCATAGGGGTCTTCGGTTTTCTGATCATCAGGAGTATACATTCAGAGGGGTTCTGGTCATCCTCTCAGACATCGAGATTTGATTCATCTGTTTGACTTCGAGTTTGGGTTTGGCTGAGTGAATTTCAAGGTTGTTCTTGCCATATTCGGTCATCTTCTTCGCCAACTTGTCAGGAAATTCTCTTTGATCCTGGTGTATATGTAGCTTTGTACATCAGTTCGTTTTCATCTGGATTGGTTGTGATGTCCTGACTTGGACTACGTTGCTGGTAGATCAAACACTA
>KB298217.1:396986-448285 GCA_000328365.1 Capitella teleta | reverse complement strand
TCCATACCAGAGACACCCATTACATTAACATCTTCATTAAAACACAAACGGTGTAAATCATCGTCGAACAACCAATGTTCTTGTACAAATACGAAATTGTTACTGTCCAATAGCGTTTGTAAATAAGAGAGCCTATCCGGTGCGTGGCCTCTACTGTTCCATGAACATACATTTAGTGTACTACCCATGATGGTTGTTGGTATTGTCCTTCTGAAAGCCACCCAGGCTCTTAGCTCCTCCTGCTGGGGTCGTGAATACGTCGTCGTCGAGGTCCTTATTTGCAGCGCGATTTGTTGCATCGAAGTTGGAATTGTTTCGATCCTTGTGTACATGCAATATCCACTCTCGGCATCGTATACCCGAGGGCAAGACACCTTCGGAGAACGTTTTACTGAAGTCATCCTTAGCAATAGAGATACAAATCATATAGATGTCTAATATAAAAGTTTTCCTCTCTTTGTTTGTTCTCTTTTTTTTTTACAAAGAAATCAAGAACTCGAGAAGTCAATTGATCTCAATGTTAGTAATTACTAATTTTCAGGTTGTTGGTCACGCCTCGTGAACAACCAAACATTTCTATAACAATTTTACATTAAAAAATATAGCAGCATATCAATTTTGATCAATACCGTACAAATACCCACGTATGTACACGTAGATCTCGATTCATTACACAAGAGAGAGAAAAACAAAGCCGAAACTAATCAGTCATTGATCAACATGCTGTGACGTCAGACTCAGCAAACAGAAGACCGTAAATAATCTTAGTTTTCAGCCTGATATTTACGGATTTGTTGATCAAGGCGTTCATTTCATTTCCCCATCGATGTAATACACACGTACGTCTACTTGCCTCCATCTCATTTGCATCGATAAATATGTCGATTGCGCTGTTTTTGTTTGTCGTCCTTTGTGCAATGCTTCATCGTAAACTAATCACGTCTTATTCTGTTTCAGTTTGTTTCCCTTTTTATGGTCAATGGTAGATAGAAAGTATCATTTATGGCGGCAGTCTTGTCAATGGTCATCGACTTAAGAGCACCGTGTAATAACAGTATAAATGCACCATGCGATTTAACCTCATTTGTATATTTTCAATAACCCCGTTGAAGGCAGCTCAATTAAACAGATGAGCGCATACAATTAAAAAAAATGACAAACTTGATAGCATAGCTCTTTTTGACCCTTGGTTAGTTGTTGTTATGTTATTTGATTAAATGGAGTGTGAGTATTAGATGTTTGTGTGGTTCAATTTTAGCGGGTGGTGATTGTAAGTCCTGTTGAGGCGAGATTTGAAAATGTTAATAGTGGGAGAGTTGATGTCTGCTGGAAGGGAGTTCCATGCTGTTATAATGCGGTGTCGTAAGGCATTCGAGTAAGTACTTGTGTTTGTCAATTTGTGTTTATGTGCCCGGGTCAATGTAGTCTGAATGAGGGGTAGTACGTCTGTATTTTTGATGTTGATCAGTCCATTGATGATTTTGTAGGTCTCAATCAAGTCGGTCCGTAGTCGTCTGTAGGTCAGGGTTGGCAGTCCGAGTTTTTTTCAGTCGTTGTGGGTAGGGCAGGTAACGTAATCTGGGTAGTGTTTTTTGTGGCTCTCATTTGTATTCTTTCGATATTATTGATGTGTGTTTTAGATGGCGTGTCCAAACAGAGGAGGCATATTCAAGGGTGGAGCGAATTTTGGCTTTGTAGAGAGTGTCATTGCCTCGGTGGCGAAACTTGCGTTTGATGGCAATGAGTGTTCAGGAGGCTTGGTTTGTGATGTTATTAATGTCGTATGAAAAGTGGAGGTTATTGTCGATAGTGAGCAAACTAGCTTCACGAAATGCAATGTGTGAACATAGTAATAAGTACACATTTAAGTGTAGCATCAGCGTTAAAAAAAGAGACCTCTTTGTATGATATCAGATAAAATCAGCAGAACGACAACTAAATTCCAAGGAAATTGCAATCAGCCTCAATAGTAAATTACTATTTATTTGCATACTTTGTGCTAGCAGCAAAGCATTATACCCTGTAAGACCAACATAGGTTCGTTTGGCAAGGTTCTGCTCCTCAAACAGGGATAAAACCATCGCGGTTAATCCACGCTAAATATGGCCCACAGCACCTTTCATAATAATTATTGACTCAAGCCGGAGTGCAAATTTTGGCAAATTATGACAAGTTATAGCAATACGTACGGCATGGGAAAAATAATATAGAAAAGTACATAATAGTATACCATTAAGTTATTAGCCCAGTTGAATTGTGTTCACGTGTGTACAAGTATACCAATTAGAATAGAGGCAATATGTCCATTGCAGCATTTGCACTGCTTGGAACGTGTACACTCTTTTGAGTCCATTTTCAGTGAGCTGTACTCTTCCTAGAACAGATAAACGCTTCTTAGATTTCAAAGTTCCAACAATACACCACGAATTATCTTTGAGTGAGTTTTAATTCCTGTTCTCGAGAAAATTGACGATCTCAACACCTCGATTAGCGGTGGGGGGAGGGCGTTGCGAATCATTGACGTGGAAAGCAAAGATAAATTGATATGTATGTCGAGCCATGAGTGCCTAAAAAGACCAGAGCACAAAATAATATAATAAATTATAGAGCTGTATCTGTGCCAGAGTTACACATTTATATTTTGTTCGACCCGAGTAGAACAGACCCTCGATCATGACTTGAAGATCGAATTCCACAAGCGAAATGAGAGCTTGGATCTTCTGGCATCACGTGATATGCTTTAAGGTCGCTTATTTCATTGATACTCGGATTTATCCCACAAGTAATAGCAAGTCCGAGCAACACACTTCTTGAAAAGCGGTGATGACCTTTCAATCCACCTACTTTCCACTTGCTACACAATTTATTGTCTTTTCTACAAATATTTACTTTCGCGTTTTCATTAAGCTGGGTGCCATGCAATTGGAG
Organism: Capitella teleta; assembly: GCA_000328365.1. NCBI lineage: Eukaryota > Metazoa > Annelida > Polychaeta > Capitellidae > Capitella > Capitella teleta. The sequence goes on along the minus strand of KB298217.1, from coordinate 445,357 downwards.
CCTACCTGCGCATTCGAGTTGGTCGACTCCAATCTGATCCACCGGCAGCCCATTAAGAGCAGGTGATGCGTGACACGGAGCCGCGTCCAGCTCCACACTCGAAGAATTCAGCAGCTTCACCCAGCGAAAATGGCAGTCACATGACAGTTTCGTGTTCAATTGGAGTTTCAATTTCCGTGGCGCCTTCAATGCAACGTGACAGAGATTGGGTAAGACTGGTGCGGAAATGTTCTTCCCTCCCAAGGTTTCGAGCTTTTTCAGAACCAGCATTGTCTTCAGGGGGATATGACTAATTGGCGAGTTTCCAATTTGAAGTTGCTTTACAGATTTCCCCAGATTAGGAAGATAGGGCATGTCGATCAAGAGATTAAAGTACAACTTTAGGTAAAGCAAAGCTGGCGGAGTAGAGTAAGAAACATCCGGGAAGTGAACCAACAAATTTTCACCAAGATGCAGAAGTTCAAGAACTTTTAAAGAATCTAAAATGTCTGAATTGATCACTGATATGCGGTTTTTATGCACTCTCAGATCTATCAGAGTTTTACCTATGTTTCTGACGTCCGGAAGTTCAGTCAGCAAATTGCTCATTGCGCTCAAATGTGTCACAAATGAATAGCCAGCCGGGAAGACAAATCCAGTAATCAAATTATTATCCAAATTCAGCTCTGTGAGATCATGCGGCAAGCCAACGACGTAATCTGTGAGGTTCTTCCACCCATCCCGCTCGATCACAGTGCAGTCCGAATAATCTGGAAGATGCACACCTGCGATAATGACTAGGACTAGAGCAGCTTCCATTTTGAGGTATGTCATAGTACGCTGATCTTAGAATCTGAATGTGAAGGTGTGTGAGTTCCCGCTCCCAATAGTCTGAAATCAATGCTTAGAATCTGCTGCACGTGTCGTTTTCGCTCCCTTCATCGAGTCCCTTTGGCATAACCCGCAAGAAAGCTTTTGGCAAAAACGATAGTTTTTACACCAGTTGTTCCTGGGTTTTCTCCATTTATGCGTTAGTCATTGAAACAATCGCAAAGTATAAAAGACAAGAGCCCTTGATTTACTGCAGACAGAATGGCAATCAACAATGCCCTTTCTTCCACATAAATTTACAACAGGAAAAAAAAAAGACAAGAGATCAGTCAGAGATGTAAAAAGGAAATGTACCATAATGTACTCAGAATGAAACACCATAACGTTTTATGTTTGTAAGCATTAATTATCTTTAATGTCATATGTCATGTAAAATATTGATCTGACACCAAATATGTCAATTATATAGATACTGGCCTATATTATATCTACACATTGATGTAATTTGACTCAAACAATGATCATCATGCAGCAAGATATATGCTAAATTAGGTTAAAAGCATATTATTTTGGACATTTAAAGATTTTCATGCCAAAAATTATGCAATAAATTATTTTAATAGATTAACCCGACACTACGGAAAGGATTTTTTTACATTATGTGTAATTTACATAAATATTGCCTTATATGGCGAAAAAATCCTAAAATCGTCATAACGACCTTGACCTTAAAATAACCTAATTGATAATTATTACTAATTAAAACCAAAATATTATCAACTATCACCGATAATTACAACGTGATATTCGGCTTGAAAAAGGAGTTACATTTGTTTGAAGAGTCACTTTTTCATATTTTCGACCATTACACAATAATTATGCAACTGAGCATGTTAAGTAGAGACTTCATTTATTTCACTCGAACAAGTGCTTCATGTGCTACAAATTCAATAAGTATGAGCTCACTTTCATTTATAATGATGAATTGACTAATTTAACTAAAAAATGAGAACGTTATGATCAATATTGAATGAGATAAAGGTGATTTTGATTTTATTTATTTTTTTTTTTGTCATTGTGACCTTGACTTTGACCTTTGACCTACAAAATTATTTCGGAGACGGATATTGTAATACTTGATAGATGTGTGAAAAAGGAAAGATGAACGATGGTTAGCTACAGAGAAACGGTTGACCAAAATTTGTACAGGGACAAAAAAGAAACACCAATCGAGCGATATAGGGGGAAAAATGAAAAAAAAAATGTAAATAAATAAATATAAAAAATCCTAATAACAAGAGAACCAAAAATAAAATATGATGTGATGTTTATCTCAAAACGCCATTCATTGATATCCCCACTTAAATTTGGATGTTTTTGGGTCAAAATGACATTGGGGGACCGAATTGAGGACCACATTGGAAGATTAACTAATTTGGAAGACTAACTGGAGCACTGTAAAGCTTCTATTTCCAGTTTTCCATACACATACAATGTTCTCAGTTAACGCAAGAGACACATCACAATAATGGCCAAACATAGAGCACTAACCCACTGCTCAGCCACTTCGCGCACTAATTGTTGTCCGACTTCGAGGAAAACGCCCTTGGCTTCCTATAGTAAGAACGTGTATTAGGCTACTAGCCATGAACTAGATTAGCTGGAATAGTTTGAAGCATCTGAGAACATAACCGCGCCCATAGATGTGAAGACGAGATTCTTCCAATTATTATACAAGATGAGACATCGCTTACGGCGGTCGTTACATGCCAACCTTTTCATTCTTCCGCTCAATTAGCTCAAATTCCAGTTTCGGCGAACCAAAAAAAAAAAAAAAAAAAAAAAAAACTGCCATATTGTGCTCAAATCAATACCCTTTCAACAAAAGTAGACCTGGTTTTATCTTTTCTCTATTTTTATTCGCATTATAGTGTGAATTTTATATCACAATATAGTGCATCAGCCATAAAGTGCCGCTTAATGCGAGTGCTTGCGAGGGAGATCGATGTTTGCTGGACTCATTAGGGCAACTAAGCATTCACGAGAAATCGCCATTCGTTGCTAGTCATTGCCTTTTTTCTTCCTCTTCTATTGTGCCGAAGAAAATACAATGTTGTACTCTTCTTGTGGAGAGAAAAAAAAACATATGTTTGGTAACAACTCGCAATCGTTGAAATGCTCGCATAGCACAGCAGGTACACCGTAATAATGAAGCCATAATTATATGATGATGTGTAGTACAAAGAGTTGACACGCGAATTCCTTCTGTTTATTGTGAAATAACTTCCAAGAAAAAGGTTTCCACTTTATTTATATTGCAGAGGATTCAAAACAATATCTGAGACAAGCATCACTTTATTCTCTGCTCAGATAAGAACTTTAATTATTCGTGGGAATGGTGCTTTCACTTAAAAGCCGTGCATGATGCGGTCTAATCGCATTGTGTAACACCCAGTTGGCCGCTCCGAGTGGTGGTGTGGCGTCGTCTGCTCGTTAGACAATGGCCTAATCGATCATCAGACGTTGTTCCATTGCTTGATACTGTATAGGTTTACAAGTATATCGTTATACTGTTATTACTTATCTTTTAATTTTTATATCAGCACGGTTTTTTCAAGATCACCTGATTTCGATAAATTATCAGAATCATGATAAATGCACTTTCAACACAGGTCGGCCTGTGCAAACAAACAAGTATACAATCATACTTAATTTTATGAACATGTCACTCGAATAATATGATATATTGGTTTCAATCTTACCCAAACATTGAAGGCTCTCAGGTCGAATCGAGTGGAAGTTGACGCCGACCATTTCAACCGGGCTGAAGCAAGGAGCGCTGTTTACTTCCACGATTGGGTTCAGGGGGGAGACCAACTGCAACCAGCGGATATGACAGTCGCAGGTCAAGTTATAGGCATCAGTGGCGGAAACCGTCAAAGCTGAACTGTTCTTTAAATGACAGAGATTGGGTAGGGTGCTGATTGGTGTCCACCCCATCTTTAAAGTGAGCGCACCAAGTTGATCAAGGCTGTGCCTGGTGAGTCTTTTGATAGGATTATTACCAATTTGAAGCAGATTCAACGTCTTTCCTAAATCTGGAATGAAAGGAATTCCCTCGAAGAAATTGTAAAACAGTTTGAGCGTCTCAAGCCGAGGCATAAACACATCTGGGAATGATGTGAGCAAGTTGTCTCCCAGGTTTAACGATTTCATCTTTTGAAGGCACTTCATGAGCTGAGGATTGACGTCCGATATCCGGTTGGTGTGCAAGACTAGATTGACCAGGCTGTTCTTGATACTGCACAGATTTGGGAATTCGCTCAAGAGATTGTTCTTCAGCCTCAGGCTGCCCAGTATGTCGTAGCCATCTGGGAATTCAACCACGGTAAGAACATTGTTATCCAGTATCAAACTTGTCACGGAAGTTGGGATACTGCTTAACGGTAGTGAGGAGAGGTTCGAACCAGCGAGATCCACGTTAAGGCTCTGGACTTGACTTACGCAGAACAAAATGCAGAACGCAATTCTTTTCAACGCCATCGTTTCGTGGACCAAGTCAAGAAGTGAGTCAGCCTTTTTGTTTTATCCGAACTCGATCGCATTTCTTTACAGATGTCATCGGATCAGTTGATTTCTCTGGCATTGGGGCTGCACTTTGGTGCATTTGTTGCCCTGTTCTATTATTGGTTGATTTTGTGAAGTCATTTGTTCTGGTTGTCAATGCACGAAGGCGGTATTTTGTTCTTGCGTGACGTATGGTTCAATGGGGTGTCGACGGGTCGTGTTTCATTGGCAATAATAGCTAAAAGGTCACGCGCCTTGAAGTTATCGATAGTAACTATTATAGCAACCTAGCTCTATCACCAAAGTCGATTTTATGTTTTATGATTTTTGTGTTTTCTTTTTTGGTCATAAATTATAATCACGACATGTTCGCTCAAATTAGATGAACTTCAACGCATGATAATGAGAATTATAGCAATGGAGAGAACTACGTTCGATAGCAGGGTGTGCCCTATGCCTCAGGGAAAAGTGTGAGCCGGAATCGTCAGAACATATAATAATGTGGAAGTAATTCGAGCCTATTAAAAAGGACCAAGCTGGGGTGTACTTGAGAAAAAGATCATCGTATATATAAACCCACAAGGCGGTGGTTCAAATGGACAATGAACAAACTGACATGAAGCGCAATTATGGTAAATTGAAAGAACTCACATTCGTGAGAGTGAGGGGTAAAGGATCAAATAAGCCTTTATCTGCATGTTTGAAAAAAAAAAAAAAAAAAAAAAGATTTGTGGCTCTAAGGCGGCAGCGCTATGAAACGTGACGGGGTTGGGGAGAGGAGGAGGGGGGCTGATCAATCACGCACATCGTGTAAGTGCGATCTTGTGATTCTATACTCTCTCATCCGCCATTGTTTTGCTTTCTCAATTAATAAATGACTTGATTTGAAGATTTTTTTTTTTTTTTTTTTTTTTTCTACGATTGATCAAACCAAACAAGTAAAAACAATAGTCTAAATGTACGGACACTTTAAATTGAACACCTCAGTAATTTATTGAGCGGGTAAACATACGATATTTTGATGGTTATTTCTTGTGGCCGTCTATGAGCATCTTGCTAATTGCGTGCAACATCTCTCTAGGGATGTCTTCCCTGCCACTCTTCTCTTCTTGACTCGCTTGTTCTTGAAGTCGAGCCAAACGTCTTGCTTGTCGTTCCTGGCGAAGTCGAGAGATGTCTGCCTGCTTCTTTAACAGCTGTTTCCGTTTGTACTCTCGATCACCCACTAAGAACTCACTGCAATAAACATAACTTCACTTATTTGGGAATACGCGGGCCAATGTCATGTACTTCTACCCATGATTCGGCATTGAAGTATTATCGCATCTGAGCTGGTGCGTCTAGCTCCATAGGATGTAACCGATAATCATCCTCAATCCTCTGTTACATAACAGTCTTATTGGCTCTCTGAGCGAAATCTAGAAGGGGCCAGTGCTCGGACTCTAGATATGATTCGTGTTTCAGGAAGAACACAAATCAAAATAACGATTAGAGGAAAATAAAAGCGCGAAAAGAAAGCTCCGCTGGGTACCGACCATAGTAACAATATGTTAATGAATTTTAAAAATGAGGATTTTGATGTGAAACAATAATAATTTATACTTTTAATTACCTAATTACGGCACAAGTAATTAAGAATAAATTGTATTAATGAGTGAGTAGTATAATGAATTTTCCTATTCTGTATGTATGGGGCATGCAGGTTGCAGATTGAAATCATGAGAAATGAAAACCTGCTCGAAAAAATCAGATTTTCTTTTTCTTTTCTCCGCTTCATTTAACATGTAAAACAGAAGAAGTCGCACTACTGAAGCCAAAAGAACCAATGAGACCGAACCATATCTGAGCTGAATGCTGAATGCTTGGATACGGACGCATTTATAATGTCGGTTTCTAGGTCCTGGCAATTAAGAATCCATGTTGGCTGTTTTCCTGTTTTCTGGTAATCCCAGTTGACGAAGCAGTCAAGCAGCAATAGCTTAATTCGCTAATTCGGTAGTTGCTAAGATTAGTAATTTAGTGGATCCGAGAGCACGATAAACAGCTCTTTCATTGCTGCAATCTCAGCAACTATTACATAATTTTGCTTGAAACTGTTGTAATCATTTTATTGGAAACATAAACAAAATGATATTCCACACTTTATTAATAAAAAATTTGTGCACTTGCTTTCATAAGAAGCATAATAAATATTCGAATTTTATTGTATTCAATTTAGTTTGACTCTGCTTGTGTTCCATTCAGCATTACTACATTGTTTTTGTTTTCACATTCATATTTCTTATTGTGCATTTACATGTGGTGCAAAACTTTCTCGTTTCTGCACCAACATTATTACACTGTGCATTTTATGTTTTGATATATTTAATATTTAATATAATTATTACTATCATGCACAGAGATGTCATTGTGGTTTAATACTTGAAATACTGAAACAAACTCCCCGATGTAGGCCTAACTAATTGTCGGTGCACTTCGTTCAAGAAACTCTTTTATCTTTGGTTGAAAGGCACTTACGTTATGCTAATTTCTCCGTCCGCATCTGAGTCGAGTTGTTCAATCAATTTGTCAATTTGTGCGTTGGTCATGATCAATTCCATCGACTGAAGAGAAGACGTGCTGATATCAGCTGATATTTGCATGGTTTATAATACCTGAAGTCCAAAACATAACTCATTCCTACTGATTGTTCCACTGCCGTCTCGGTCGAGCTGCTTGAACAGGTCACTTATTCGCAGGTTGTTTTCTGACATGAATTCTTGCAAAATCTTCATGGGTTGTTTTTGGTTTATGAAATTCTGGGCTCCAGCTGCAACAGATTGACGTTAACTCGAGTTTAGCCCAAAAGAAACAATCTCACAATTTGTGTGATCTGAATTAACAACTCCACCGTATAAGAATTTGAACTTCGGGTTGCTGAACACAATCTCATTGGCTAAACCAAGTGCTTCTTTGTAAATGTGCATATTCTGAAAATAGATACGATGATAGCATTGGTATCACTGAAGAAGTATGCACTCACTGACATATCCAGGAGGACAATTGCAGACTCTGGGTTCTCTTGGATGGTGGTCAAGACCGTGATGACACTGGCAGTGGTCATTGCGTTATTTGATATCTGGTTAAATCGCATTTCATGCATTGGTAAAACCAAGGAGACATTGTTTTATAAATACCCGTAATTTTTGTAGGTTTTCATTCGTGCTTAGTGCTTTGGCAATAAATGCGACTCCCTCGTCGAACATTCGGTTGCAGGTCAAATCGAGATCGGTTAATATTTCGTTGATTTGCAGACATTCGCCCATAGCACGGGCTCCAGTGATGCACAATCCATTGTAAGCCAGAGATATACTGCTCATCACAACGTTCTCCTGAGGTGAGAGGTACGTTGTGGAAACGTTTTGTGAGCAGGATATTGCCCTACCGCCAGGCCTTCGCTGATCGCAACTCCGCCCCGGGGACGAATCTTGTTCCAACTCAAATCCAGGCTTCGTAAAGTTTCGTTGTCAGCTGCAGCATTACAAAAAGTGCAATAATATATTATTATTAATTTCATGCATGAAAAATGATTCAATATATAGGCCTGTAGTCGTATTACGAATCATATCACAGATATCGTATCACAAGATACTTTTTTTCGCAAATACTTTCACATTCACTTACCTATCGCTGGTTGGAGGAACTTTGCTCCTTTGTCAGAGATGTTGTTGTGACTTAAATTGAGGTAAGTGAGGTTTCGGTTATCCTGAGGAGGAACAGCTCTGATCAGTCAAGGTCACAATTATTGATAATTATTTCATGTTTGAACCTTTATTATTTTTGCGATGAATTCCATGTCGTTGTCATCAATTTGATTCCCTGAAGAAAAAAAAATGCTTTAATGGTTTTGTACAATATATTTGTTCGTATTCTGAAGATGCGTGTGTTACATAATGAAACACACCATGAGGTCCGCCGAGTCTGGTATCGTTTTTACCACAATATTTTATTGGTGATATTGGCTTCTCCTTGTTCCCTTCAACATTTCAATGGGGTGTTTTTTTTTTTCTTTTTTTTTTTTTCTTTCCTCGTGATTTAAAGAGAAAGCATTTCTGCCCACCAAGATGCTCACCTGAAATATCGAGACTAGAGAGGACATGGTTCTCCAGTAGCATTTCCATGACAACGCGGCATCCTCTCTTCCCTATTTGGTTCTTGGCCAAACCCTGCAAACCAGCCAGTATTTATTAATACAAGACGCCTTTTGCTGTCGCACATATGGCAATCTCTCACACACAAGGCTAACATTTGGCCAGATTAAGCAGTTCTCCTCACCAATGTTCGGATGACTTCATTCTCACACATCATAAGAGCCACGTAGCCAACCCCAATCCAACCCAGATTGTTGTCGTCAACAATGAGAGACACAACTTCGATGTTTCCCTGTGAAATTTACACACACAAAAAAAAAAAAAAAAAAAAAAAAATTAAGCACATCCGAAAGTTAAGACCTCTTCACAAAATGCTGATTCGTAAGGTTGTTATCATTGTTAACGTAACGATATCCAGTTGATAACAGGCTTATTATTAGTCAAGACAAGAAAGGCTCAAGCTGATCTCGATCGTATAATGATTTTCACTGGTTCCCTAGTCATATAAATATATAATGACACAGTCACACACATAATGACAGGTGGTATCTCATTGGCTACTATTTATAGTAACATTTAGTAGCTGGTCGTATTCAGCAAATACTGTGAGTTCATTTTCACTCGCCTCGCCTTGTGCGCTATCTTGGGAATTCCGAGTGACGTCATGTGAAATTGAGTGAAACATATGTACCAGAATAGGGGTGAGTTTTCATCGGTGTGTGCCGGTGCTTCTTTTCAGTAGCGCCGAAGACCAGTGAAATAATAATCAAGAAGTCATAATTTTTTAAGAGTTCGTAAAACATTATCTTTCCAACAATGTCATGATGCTTGGCATTGCTTACTTAATGGGTGTCATCGATGCAAGCGAACATAATCGCTGCTTGCAGACACGAACCTGGAGTGCTGAGCAGATGGCCAGAGCGTCCCGTTTGTCCATGCCTCTCCCCTTCACGCGGATTTCTTTCTTCGATAAACCTTTGCGAACTGCTCCAACCGGGTTGATCTTCATTTTTCGGCATGCTCTCATGTACGTGCGCAATCCGTATGCGTCATATGGAGTTGTCGCTCTGTCTGAAAGATATATTCACATAATGACTGATTATATTAATAAAAGGGGCTGCTGTGAATTGTTCTTGAACGGCTAACGGAGAGCAATGATGTCAACACTGTCAATCAATGGAAAGCCAGTTGTTGAAAATAAATTTAAATGGACCAGAGATACATTATCTCTGGTTGGACTGTAAATTTGATGACATGTATTCATAGTAGCTCTGATGACACGCGTATTGTAGATACTAGCATAAGACACCCCTGGATCGATTATTATTCAAAACATAGGTGTTTTGTTTACCTGTTAAAATCCTTCAAACAAATATTGATATTCCACTCCGCGTGTACAGTCAATATCTCTCACTCTCTCTCTCTCTCTCTTTCTATCGCTTATTTCAAATCACGTGCATTAGTGCACAATTATTGGTTAGTGTATGGAATGATGCTGTGGTAAGTATAAATGAATGCAATCATAACCGATTCTACCTGCTTTTGCAATTTTTTTTTTTTTTTTTTTTTTATGTATTTAGTAACAACAGTGAATTATTCCATAACAAATATCAATATTATTTTGGCACCTAACCAGAAAGTGTATAATATTTCCCCTGATCAGCTATTAATAAAATTGCATACCACACCCTGTAACTACAATGTATATCTCCCTTCAACCAGAGATATCAGGATTAATTTAATATTATCAGGACTTACCTTCGCCATCTAGATCCGTATCATAGAAATCACTGCTCCCCTTTTCCTCCTCTTTAACTTCCTCATCCTCTTTCTCCTCCTTCTCCTCTTCATCTTCACTCTCTTCAAGGGGTATCTCAGTGAAGGCGTTTTTGGCAATGGATTCCGAGATTTTGGCAAAACTCGATGCCATTTTACGCTCGCTCTCCTTTCCTGAGCGAAGGTAGTGCGGGCGTGTGAGCCCGCCAACGCTGGAGGTTCTGTCATCTTCATTTACTCCAAATCCATGGCAAAAGCACGAATTTCAAACTCAAAACATTTGTCTGTTTTTGTTTACAAAGCAGAAAAGAAAAAAATTGTGTTCTCGTTCTCAATGCGCAGAACTGAATGAGACCAGAAATAGTGAATGTGGATTAAAACCTAAGGGATTGCGCCCTTTAACTCAATCATTCATGCCAACCCAGGGCCATATATAGTATTATGGTACTTAAATATAGATCTTCTCAGAATTATTCGTATAGATCGTTTATGTAGGTGATTAATCCACATGAGTGCAGAAAGGGCAGAGGAAGAAACTTCCTGATCTGATCATGATCCTTCAGTTGAAGTAGAACGGAAAGCGGCAATGATATCTGCATTCTAAAGTTAATTACGAATTCACTATCTTATCAAATTTATTATTGCTGTACACCAGACACCGACTCGCGGCATCAATGCAATCCGACGAATAATGCATTAACGTAGGTAGTTGAATTCAGATTTTGGCCCGTCTCATATACCAAAGGTGCAAAACAAGGTAGCCATTAACCAGTAGCGTGTCGAAAAGCGAAACACTTAATAACTTCCTTAATTGCATGGTGTAATGCCAGTAATGGCCTATGACCGTCTGATGCAATGGAAAATTGGAGGCGTAAAATTACGCAATCTAACAATGCAAACAACACGCATTAAGATGAGTAAAATAGGACGATAAGGATAATTATCAAGGGTTCTAGTATAATATGATTTTGTTCAATTAGAGCTCAAGGGTTAAATCGAAGCAAATTGTATGGGTTTATCGGATAGGGTACGCTGTGATAAAGGAACATCAGGGGCGGTCAACGGCAACAGCAATTCGTGGTGCGAATAAAAGCAGTTACACGTCACCCATGGCGCTGTGGCCTTCTGTCACGGACGACGTTTCTACTTTGATCAGTGTTGTATTCCTGAGAACTCAACAGAAAATTTTCCACCGTATAACAGAAATGATTTATTTATAAATCATCAGAGATGTATTGGTAATATTGAAGAGGGTAATCAAAGAACTGTGGACCAGCTGCACACGTTTATATATATTCCAGATAGAAACATTTCTAGAAGGTTCCAGCAGAAGAAGGTTCTAGTAGAAGAAGGTTCCATTAGAAATTATAAAAACAACTAGCTTTCTCAGCGAGGAGATTTTAGACAGTTCCAGATAATTCTAGCAATTCAACGTTTATAAGTTGGGCGGCGAGAAAGTAAATGCAGAGAAGAGAAAAAAGAATCCGCGCCGACATCGACAAGACCTCTCTATCTCCTTTAGCCATTTGTTCCCGTTGACCGTATTATTAAGAAAGTAAATCTCTTGTAACGTGGAGTAATGGTGTCCTTCTCCATCATGAGCCGCTAGGTGTCTCTGCCGACGTCTGAATGGAAGGAGTAATGTAGAACACACACCACAAGACAGTTAAATTGGTGCACATAAAGTTATACATTTAATCCATCTTCCTTTGATATGGAAGTAGACACGGATAAATATCGCACACACAGCATGATGGATGACACGCTCATGGAAGAAATCGGTGAGTTAAAGTATACCTGGGATCATTGTTAATTAACTCAAGACGGCACGAGCGAAGAGAGGTTCGTTTGAGTTGGAGAAGTAGTTTGAGGCAACACACAGCAAGTCAAGCTCCAGCTATAAAAGAGGCAACTCCCATTTTGCAATACGGTTGTGATGGTTGGGCGATGAAAACCGAAGACCAAAAGAGTTTTTGCAACGTAGAGCTTCAACAGATCGCTGCTCTCATCCAACCACCCCCAAACCCCGACGACCACGGTCAATGGGAAGAGTGCAAAAAGTGAGAGAAGTTATATGTATCAGCAAGTCCAAGCTGATTTCAACCCAAGCCAATTTTTTTCTCTTCTCCTGATTATAATAACGAATTGAGGTCGGGTTGCTCCTATTGCTCACGCAGTTATGTGTTTTTGATTCTGCAACAACCAGAAGGCTCAAATTTACAAAATGACAAGGACTCTTCCGATAAGAACAGTTCAGGAAGCTATCCCCCAGGTGTAATAATTTATTCGGTCCATCGAGCAGCCACCAACATCATATTCATCTTGGGTGAACAGACAGACTAACGCTCAGCCCATTCAACCAATGGTCTCTGAATGTTTCCCTCGAATGCGTTATGATCGGGAATACTATGCGCTATTCGCTCTGTGAACTCATTAGTAGGTGTATGTGGAATTCATCATAATCATCACCGCTTACAACACGGATGCCAATGTGAGTTGATGGCTCATAACTACATCGGTGTATGTGACCATGCACTGTCATAGCGGTTATCGAAATTTTTATCTATAATAATATTTGCGGAATCTTCAAAATAAGTCTGACGATCGTTCAACTTTGGCTTTGAATAAACCGCAGCGACTTACACCATGGAGCTCCATGAGTATGTATACAATATCGTGTCAGTCAGGGTGTGATTTTAGCACTGGTTCGATACACGCGGACAAGTGAACTTTCCTTGTGGGTAACCCGCCTGGACCAGTAAATATTCTAAGCAGAAATACTCTATGTTCAAAGCAAACGTATCATTATGACTCACGATTTCATAGCTCAATCATGAAATGTGAGTTATAATGCAAAATATGTCTCCATAATAAGGAGACTTAAAGACACCCGATTCTCATAGATTATCTGAGAAACATAACACAATTCACGTCAACTTCACCCATCGCGTATATGATAAATTGATATTTTCTTATCACGTGAGCTCAAATTATGCTATTGTTATCAACAAAGTTGAATTATAAAATAGAGAAGCTATCGGTTGACTTATACCATTGCGCAATTAAACTATTAAGCACGAGATCGGTTGATCACCGTTAATCTATTATTAGTGCAAACATGTAAATCAAAAACTGCACAATTAAACGTAATTTTGCCACACAAACACCACCTTTGCGGATTGCTCTTTCACGGGACCTTCAAAAATTGGTTCCAACCGGCTCTTTTAACGAAATCCCAAAACGAATTAGCTTATAATATTATTGCTCATGCTCTGTAATGATTTAACAAATATTACTATTTTAGAAAATGCCCTCCATTAATGTAATAGCAATGTAATTTAATTTAATGTCTGCTGTCAGTGCTGTGAATCATAGCACTCAGCCAAACTTATTCCATTGTTATCCGTTATAAAAATTAGCGTTCACTCGATATGAACTCGAAATTCCTCAAACTCATTGTAACCACCAACCACCTGCATTCGTGTACTAAGATGAACCTGTAGATAATATTTTATTCAGAAGAATCAAAAACACATAACTGCGTGAGCAATAGGAGCAACCCGACCTCAATTCGTTATTATAATCAGGAGAAGAGAAAAAAATTGGCTTGGGTTGAAATCAGCTTGGACTTGCTGATACATATAACTTCTCTCACTTTCTGCACTCTTCCCATTGACCGTGGTCGTCGGGGTTTGGGGGTGGTTGGATAAGAGCAGCGATCTGTTGAAGCTCTACGTTGCAAAAACTCTTTTGGTCTTCGGTTTTCATCGCCCAACCATCACAACCGTATTGCAAAATGGGAGTTGCCTCTTTTATAGCTGGAGCTTGACTTGCTGTATGTTGCCTCAAACTACTCCTCCAACTCAAACGAACCTCTCTTCGCTCGTGCGTCTTGAGTTAATTAACAATGATCCCAGGTGTACTTTAACTCACCGATTTCTTCCATGAGCGTGTCATCTATCATGCTGTGTGTGCGATATTTATCCGTGTCTACTTCCATATCAAAGGAAGATGGATTAAATGTATAACTTTATGTGCACCGGTATGTCAGTTATGTAATTCTGGGCTGCTGTCTGCGTGTCTATTAACATCCTCAGCATAACATGCTGCCTATTCTATGGAGCTCTGGTGGTGTTTGAATATGTTCAGCATGATTATCTCAAGGAATACATTGAACAGCATAAACGATAGCAGCCGTGCCTGACTCCGGCTGTCGCTCTGAATTCGACGCGTGTTTGTTCGTTGAGTAACACTGAGCTTTTGGTCATAACTTTTGGTCATACAGGGCATTGTTGACTTGGATAAGCTGATAATTGACAGAGCACTTGGTATTCGCTGCCCAGGTTGCGCTTGACATGTTCATTTCATTCGATTCGGTACAATGGCCCTAAAATTTGGAATTCAGCCTTGAGAAACAAAATTTTAATACTTCCCGACGACGCATCCATTTCCAGATATAAAAAAAACTTAGAACGTAAATTCCTTTCTAACATTGAGTCCTGACTTCTAACCTTCTATTCTCCTCTCCTACCTCCCAACTCTCTTCCTCTCTTCCTTCTCCTCCCATCTCTTACTGGGGTTTTTTTGTTATCATCCATTCTTCTTTTCTATACTATGATTTGATTTGTTTGACATTCTTATTTATAACCACATTAAGTGAATTACAACTGTAATTGTATATACATGAGGGCCCATTCTCCATCTGGGGTCTGCCCTTTTTGGCCAATTTATATTTAATTATCTGTAAAAATTATCAAATTTGTATCTACATGTACTTATTAATTTTTTTGGTGCCAATAAACTCCCTTTGACTTGACTTGACTTGACTTGACTTGACTTGATGTTGAAATCAAACCACAGTCCTTGGTGCTCGACACGGTCAAAGGATTTCTTGGAATCAATAAAATTGTGATTGAGATCTTTTTGTTGTTTGAAATGCTTCTCGATGATGACACGGCAGTTGAAGACATGTTCCGTAATATTTTGGTTAAAAGTCTGCTTATTCTTCAATTTGGATCTGGGATGGTACGGACTAATGATATTCTTAATTGCCGTTTCTCTAGCGCCCTTATCATCTGACACAATGTCGGGGTGACATTTAATTTTATGTCTAATGTGATGTCATATTTCACCTTGTTTAATGATATTTTGAGCAGACAAATGCTTGTGATCTGGTCATAAATCGCCCTCGTATTTGCCTAGACAGAATACCGTGTGGGTATTCTCATATACTTCCAGCTTTCAAACCAGAGAGTCAAAGAAGTGATTTGAGATCATCGCTGGTGAATAGACTATTATTTGCAAAATTTGCAAAAGCCCCATGGAAAAAAGTTCGATGGATTTGATGTTTATTACAAGAAACTAATTTGAACGTGGCCGTCTATTAATTGGATATTGATTATTTATTTTGTGGATTTTTTAGCTTTTACATTTTTTTGAGAAATTACAAAAAATTCTAATCTTTTCGTTGCGGAGTTGAGGCCTCTACCAGTCAAGAGGCAGTGTCGAAATTTAATCAAAACGATAAATAAATCTAATAGCCATCAGCTGCATGCGTCAATCAGGAGTGAAATCGCATCCGGCCTAGAAGATAGCTGCAATAGCAACTCAACATGTATTTTGTTAAATGTTTAATCGTGTTTTGTGTGCTTTGTATGAATGCAATGATGTGCTGCTTGAGAACCATGCATATATCAATGCAATGGACTTCTATCTGAACATTGGCATCAAAATTCTAAACTAATGGCTTTCAATGCACTTGATGTACATGCACTAAAGTAATATGCACTTATGTTTATGCAACTATAGTACAAAAGCCGAAAGCGGGTCATGACCTGCAGGACATAATTAGGGGTGAACATATACCCGGAGTGCATTGGTTGGACGAGAACAGTTGGCACACGACTACAAAGGATGAAGAACTCTGATGAAACTAAAATCAGAACGAAGCCTCTGACTTCATCCTCACTCAAACGAAAACTCCGATTGACGACTAGGACAAAGCAAACATTGTCGCGTGACCCAAAGAGAGATTGTTTGGGGTGTCATTCCAACAACACTCCAGCTCCCATCATGCATTCGCGTCATCTTTTTGCACTCAGTATGAGCTACAATGCGAACATCATTCCAGTTGACGCTTTTGAAATTGGCTACATACGATTTATAGTAAAGTGTAAAATGTGCATTAAAGAAGAGTTGAACACTTAATGGATGCGGGAATTCACACGTGCGGACAATACGTGTCATACGCAGCCCATGAAGGTCATACAACCAGCGAGAACCATAACACCCGCCCACTTGGTGCCTCTGTCCACTCTTGGCTGCGGGATATTACGTCACACATAGTAGCCAATATGAATGACGCCCACTACTCAATTAATGAATGTCCACCATGTGAAATAAAAACTGACAAGTTCTTGGCGAGGCAAGTCATGAGAAGTTTTAAAAAAATCTCGGATTGAGGTCAAGGTCAGTTTTAATTTTTAAATGAATAAAATAAGAGGCCCCTGTGACATTGTCCTGGATTTTGGTGATTTCATTTTATTGCTTGAAAGTAGTCAGGGATGGGGAACTGAATTTTAAGTGATGTTCTATTGACTCATAGCACCAATTGATAGCATTCCGTGCCAAGAACACCATGCCTGGATGCAAGCGTAAGGAAATAATGCATTCCGAATATCGGGGTTAGCATTGAGCCTATGGGAGAATGGCTTCCATTACGAAGTATAGGAGGCAAACGTCAGCTGAGGGCTTGCCGTGATTGGTCCCGTTGTCCTCGTGAAGCTATCGATTTCAGCCAATCAGAACAGGCCATCTTCGCCATAAAAGGTCATCTTTGTTATTTACAAAACGAAAGCGTCAGTATTGCGCATGCGTGGTGCACTCTGGCTGACCTTTTTACTGTTTCAGGATGAGAAACCATGGTAGGTGTCCTAGAAAATCGCTTGTTAAAATAAGAAAAATAGCGCTGATATGACGAGGCCCATTGTAAAGATGGGGAACTCTGTGTTTCATCACAGCTCCTGACATCACGCCTAATTAGCAATATATCTCCCGCGAAATCGGTGACATACTTCGAATTTGCTATTATACACTGGTAGTCTCACATTATCACATGGTACGCTACTATTTCACACGAAGCACAATAAAGCGCTCTGCCGTCTGTTTTAATAAAGACATTAAAATATATCTCGTTGTGTTTGTTTTTCTATAATAATTACCTGTACTTAATCGGTCTTCTTGATCAATCCTTAGTTTTAGTACTAACCAAAAGGATGTATGTTATGATTATCTAATACTTATAATTTATGCAATGGATTGACCAGATTATCAAATTTGATTATTATTCTTGTAAAATCCGCAGTGACATGTTGGAGGAGTCCCGTCTTTAAGAATTTCCGGCTCCAATACTGAATTACGAGTTGAAAACCGTATCCGATCTACATCCCTGTAATTGAATACCCAGCACTTTCTTGGCCTCCTCATTAATTATAATCTACAGAGATTTAGCAAATACATGTGGAAAAAAAATGGGACCATAAATTTGGGGGAAGTTCTTACTCCCAGAATTTCTCTTTTCCCGGACTACATCCTGTTTTCAATACTGAAATCCGTGTGAGAAATAACATCCGGTTTACATCCTAGTACTTTATAATCCAGCACTCCCTTCTCCTCTTAATAATTCACTCCCGGTTAAATCCTAAATTCTATTAAACACGTTTCATAATTAATAAGAAGGCACAGATTGTGTCCATGGTAGAAAATAGTGTGGACACGATGATCAAGAAATTTCAGTGTAGTAAGTAATAACTGTAAATATGCAAGAGGAAGTATGTCGATTTATCAGAGTTGCAGCATACATGCCAACACTCCGTTTTTGACCCGAAGACTCGAAGTTTTTTTATATCCCCATCCTGTTTTGCATAAGTCTCCGGTTGGATCTGGTTTTCATAAATTTTTTTGATTATTTTTTTTTCTTTCATTAAAATCCCTGCAGCTCCGTTTTCCACTGAATTTCTCGTTGTATTCTATTTAGGCTGCGTGTGATTTCATAGTCAAATCTCCCGAAAGTGAGCGCTTAATTAGCTCGGTGCACGATCTGCTCTGAAGCGTCAAATGGGAGGCAAAAAAGGCCCTGGTTGATCATACCGGTACTTCTAAACACAAACAGAATGCTTAGGTTGTCGCAAAAAAAAAAAAAAAAAAAAAAAAAAAAAAACACACACACAAAAAAACACACACACAGAAAATCAAAAAATAAACACACACAAAAAAAACAAACCCCCAAAAAAAACAAAAAAAACAACAACAAACAAAAAACAACAAAAAAAACTCCAAAATAAGCAGTTGCATGGTCGTCAAATTCATCAAATAACAACTATAACCAACCTGTTGGACTCAATGGTGGGGCGTTGGACTTTCGATCCATGGATAATGGGTTCGTTTCCCCTGGGTGATTACCTACTAACGTATAGTCTCTGGACTTATAATGGGGACCTTATATACATGTGTAACCAATGATTTAAGTTTTGGTGGTTCATGGGCATTGCTTTGTGCACTTTGTGCACAAATGATATTGCACTATACCAAAAGAATTTATTTATTTATGTATTTTCAAATAGTAACTGCAAGTTACTAACGCTGAAGTTATTCTCACTGGTTGGATCGTTGCTAATAATTGCTCGTTATTGGCTGATTCCACCAAATGTATGTTTAAACGGATGTTTCCAGACAGCGAAATCACAGCCAATTATCAATGTGGAAGAACAAAAATAACCTGAATGCTTAACTTCGCTATTGGTCAAAGAGCGACGATGAACATGAAGAAATGTGCAAAATCCAACTACTTTGGGATTGTTACAGATGCTGGCAGTGAAGGAAATTATAACTGCCTACCAATCTTAATTCGACACATGAGGACTCGAACGGACTATAAGTTATCACAATATAAAATATATTATGATGGGCACTGTGGCTAGAATCCTTGACCTGGTCACAGTGTTGATCTTATGCATCTGACAACGCCAGTACCATATTACAGAGGAAGAATAATTTTTCTTCCTCTATGCCGATACTATGGTTGGGGCCAATAATTCAATCCAGCAAGGGTGCCACGTACCAGACAATAATCTGAAGAGCTAATGGACATAAGTGATTTAAACTGTGTAATGGTGAGCTTATTTTCCTTCAATGTTACATTTTTATGGTTGCATAGTTGCTAAAATAACTACCAATATACGTTTGTGTGTTCTCTTTGGTACATGTACAAGCCCTGACTTTCTTTATTTTTATCGTTGAATTTATTTGAAACTTTGGAGAAGTGGATTATTCGTACGAAAAGTCTGGGTTAAAAACTCTAAAGTTTGAACCAATTCGTGCTTCCTGATGCCATCCCTAGCCACTGAATTACGAACAATTTCCCTGCGGGGCCACACGGAGGGGGCCACCTCCTCCCTCACCCACCTCCGTCAGCGATTTCATTTATCTCCGTTTTTGTCCTGGGCGAAGGTTGGCATGTATGTTGCAGGGATATTTGTGTGGGGAGTGTGGTGAGCTTGAGTATAAGGAGATCCACGGGTTGATTGTTGTTGTCTGCATGTATCAAATTGTGATGGGTGGCTGAGGTAGGGGCCTACTTTAGGATATGAACCTCACATTCTCAGCCGGCAATGATCACTTTTTAAGTGGATTTTATCACTGAAAATGAGACCAGAAGGAATTAATTTTATTCATCGTGGCCGACGGCCATTGCGGCGATATGCCAAGAAGGCCTGTGTGTTTTAATGCTTCAGTACTCACTACTCACAGCTATGTGATCAGGCTTTCTTTCAATCGCTGCACTTTTGGGAAAACATGGAGACATCTTTTGACGAACATTGCTTCCACACTCTGCTCTCACTCGGCACTCATAATTACAAGCACATATATATTAAGCCTATATTCTAACAATGCAACAATATCATTGGTGTGGCAAGTTTAATTTTATTTCTCCTTCTTCATTAATCAAAATTAACCAGATATATTAGTAAATATATTTATTTTCAAATCCATATAAACAAAGGGCTTGGCTCAAATCCAATTCGTGTTTTTATAATTATATGGCAGGCATCGTGTGGCGTATTTGAAGCAGTATTTCGGGAAATTTGCGATAAGATTACCCGATAAAAGACGAAGAGTATTTTATGAAAGGCTTCTTCAACCGTAATATGAGTGACAATTATTTGTTTGATATACTATGATTTCAGAGAGAATAATATCTCCAGAAGTCATACAACACTCTATCGTTAATTCTTGGCGGGCTTTGGAAAATATCCGTTACATATTGAATATCACATGGATATGTCGAAGTGTCTGCTAGGTCTGGCGAAATTAAAGATATACCACACAGATTTGACATCGCTCGTGAAAAGCGGTCCTTATACGTTGCCCGTTGCCATGGCAACACTACCATCCGCTTACTCGATCGTCGCAGAATCCGGTTTCGGTGAACCAGTTTGAATACGCTCAAATTTCGCACAAACTAATATTTTTTTAAGCAAATTTGGGCTCGGTTATATCTTTTCGGTATTTCGGCCGAAATATCGAAAAGATGAAATGGTCGGTATAATTATGGTCGAAAAGACCTTAACGTATAGAGCCCTCGATATATTATGGTAATATAGCTTATATACAGACTGGTCCATATTGTTGTTCCGAATAATGATGAAGTTCCCTATGGGATTTCACCATTGCGAGACGTTGCTACGGCGTGGTTGCTAAGGTGCTCTGGGGTGACTGACACGATTGTGGCAATGTAAAATCATGGTATTTATTGCACATAACTGTAATGAATATCTAACAACGGTATCAAAAGAGATAACGATTTACGGGTTAACATCTGGATCATTACAAAAGGTGCGCGAAGTTATATATGACATCGGAGCAGAGTTGGAGTCTCATCTCAACACTGCAGGAGTTCGTCTGCAAATGCCCGCCAAAATCCCCTTAGCAACTACGCCGTAGCAACGTCTCGCAATGGTAAAATTCCATAGGGAACTTCATCATTATTCGGAACAACAACATGGACCATTCTGTATAGGCCCCTTCCTTATAAGTAGCACAAAACTAATCTAAATATTACCCACGCCTCGCCGATAGAAAAATTAAAGTACGCTGACGGACGCAAAATTGAGTAAATGAACTCAATAAAGTCATAAACAACATGCTTTGATTGAATTCAATAGAAGAATTGAAGTGGTTAGGAGGAATTATTATCAGATAACCTCGTATTTGCTGCACTTGATATTGAGGATGACACGGTTAATGGAGCATCCTCTTAAGGGCGAGTGAACATACGAACTATTCACACAATTCCACGTAATGATAACACTAATGCGCTTTTCAAAGAAAATGTATTTCACAAGGAGTCGTGACAGGAGCAGGAGTGCTTTTGTGACCCATAGAAATAACCCTAATAAAATTACAAAATACAGCAGTAGATATAAATTCTGAGCAAAGATAAAAAGAAAAGAAAAATATAACAAAACAAAAAAAAATAAAAAAAATAAATGAAGTACATTAATTAATTATATAGAGGATTCTTATGTAGTCAAATTAAGATATATACGTAGGAATATTTCACCATTAGAATACGATAGCTTGATTTTTCGAGGAAAAAAAAATAAATGTAAAGAATGCACTAATTAAATTTAACCTCTTCCTTTGAAGTCTCGTGTCCTTGCCAAATCAAATCACTGATGTTGCACGAGTTACTTACTCCGAGAATCCTTCAAATACGTAGTTGTATATTCAAGCCTTTCCCGGAGTTGGCCATTTCATTCGCTTGAGTGGCCCGGGGAGTCAACAATCAACCGAAGGACGCATCAAAATAAAATATGAGCTAATGCATAAGATCAATTATACAAAATGACATTAGATAATAATAAAAAAAAAAAAAAAAAAAAAAAAAAAAAAATGGATACGGAATTCATCAGGCTATGTCTTCAGCTTTTATCTTTGTGTTTCCAAGAATTTGCGATAAAATTAATTGAGAAGAGTCATCACATTTCATCTACAAAATGTTGTAGCAGCATTTTATATTTTATGTTTGCATGACTCAATTCTCATTCGTTTGAGTGATTTCACCATGAAATTTTATTTCAATTTTGTAGTATATTTCACAGTAAACTGAGCAATATATATATATTGCAAATATATATATATATATATATATATATATATATATATAAATATAACACAACGCAGACTACTGTTATCATAATGGTGTACACATGCCAAGCAGGAATCCGGAATCTTAAGTGCAGGGCATTCGGTGCAGGTGGAAAAGCGCGTACAATTTGCATCGAGCCCCCCGATTGGTCCAAAACCTGCTCAAGTTTTAATCGTTCGTCCATTCGTCCAATAAGAGCGAGTATAACAATTCCGGGTAACTCAACCTTTTCCCTCCTTTTCCCGGCCGGTGGCTGCCGCAATCTAAAATCGTAAAATCAATTATCCAGCATGCATGCAATGGTGGAACGATATCGAATTGTGTGTCTGAGTTATACGAATGACTAGTAAATTTAGCAGTCAGACTGATACTTTCAGCCTTTAATAGCACTTGATTTGACGACAGAAGAAAGATCGATGACGGTTGTGCGCTTGCGGAGGTGCGCCAGACAAGAAAGAAGCGGATCACGCTGACCAACATTGCAAGTCATGCTGACTATGCTGTTTCAGGGGCCTTCCCTATTGGCTCTTGCATCAGCCATAGGAAGTAAACAAAGCCACGTGCAGGGTGATGCAACGCTCTGTGCATTTCGGGGTATAAAATCTGCGTGTTGTCTGACAACCAGTGAGCACTTCACTATTCAACACCGCGGAAGTAGCGTACGCACGGAAGTGGAAGGATTTACACTTAATATCTGACAATATTTTGAGCAACTATAGTCTCAAGAGAACGACATAAATCACATAATGGTATCGGCGTCTCCCGCGAAAACGATGGAGAATTCGAAGATTTACACAGGCGCCGATGGAGATGCCCAGCAACATCTGGTAACTTTTGGCGACGCAGACACAGAAATGAAGGTCAGTTCTGTTTGTGTTTTTCTCTTTAATCTAAATATAACAAATGTTACCTGAATTTGATGTTAACATATGCTTAATTATAACCGGCGAATGGTGGGTGCGTGTTGCAGCAGCCACGAGCAGGCCGTTATTTTGGTTTGGTGCGCGGGGATTTCATCAGCTGTTTCCCGGTCAGTACAACGCTGTTGTACAATATGGCATGACTTGTACGTGCTGAAACGTCTGATGAAGACGCTGATAATTCATCCAATAAGCACCCGCGGGCGATTGAATATTATAAAGCACCTTGGCTTATCCCATAATATGTTCCATGATGTATCGATATTTTATCAATTATCATTGTTTATAACCTCCGCTGTCAGGGGGTATGTTATCATGCGCGCACATAGTCGCTCTGCCTGTCTGTATGATGTGCATGCTACCCTGGATGGGGGGCGGGGGGGGGGGGAGTTTGTACTCTGCCAGTGCATTGCTTTCTTGTTCAATCTCATGAAGATCCAACTGGTTGTTAAATTTTAGCATCCTTGCTGTCAACCTTGATCTGCCAAGCACCTCAAACACAAAAACACCTCATCACCTACGTGGAAAGCTCTGCCAGGCTCTAATCAATTCAGTAAACAAAACACACGCTGTAAAACGATAAAATTTGAATAGGTAATAGTCCAGGCTGCATGTAATTACACCCGTTCAACCAACTCATTTGTTGACGTGCCCTCTTTCATAAGAAAATGTCACCGTGTCCTTGTTTGAGATGTAAGTGCTCATCTTCCTGGTGAATGAGGCATCGATATGACCGTCGGTATTCTATGGCTGTTAAACAGTCGAATGCTGTGCTACATGGCTTTGTGTTTTTAATTGTTCGCTGGGGTAAAACCGCCAGATATTGTGTGTGATATATATAGGTCTATTGACAAGGCGACGTCATAATTAATCTATTGCGGTGGTTGTTTTTAACACATGCAGGCTACGTACTCTATAGGACAAAACTATGCTATATAAAAGCTAGATTGTTTATGATTATGATGTGATTAGTGATCTTAGTCATAAGGGTGCAGGGGATAAGAAAATGCGTTTAAACGATGATTGGCAAGTTGCCCACATATATCTGCCTGCAATCAGTGACTGCGCCAATAACATTAACTTAAGAGTTATATTTAAATATAAATTACATTATAATCGGTGACGCGGGGTTATTAAGGGTCATACGTTATGGCCAAAATAAGGGTACAACCCTAACGTACGAAGAAACTTTTGTATCGAAATTCCAGTTCGTTAAATCAGAACTGAAGCAACTCGTTCACTGCTAACTCTAATTAGCAGAAAATGATATTTTCGGTTGAGTGACTTCTCAACACGAGAATCACATATTTCATTACGTTGTGGGTCGAAATTGTGGAATTCATTAGCAGGTTATAATTATTACATTATTATTGTACTTTTCCAAATGTTTCGAAACAAATGAAATAAATAAAAAAATCAATTTGTCCTTGATGCACATTGCACTATGTAATTCATTCATCTCATTTATTGCACATTATAAATTAAAGGAAAATTCTAATTCAATATACATGTACTATGTAAGTCAAAAACATATACTGTTTACATCAGTAGGAATAATCCAGGAACAATAGCCCGAAGAATAAATTACTTGCATGCATTGACTCACCTAGATCTGCCTAGTTTCGCTACTATACACATGTAATGAGTTATTTCACGGAATAAATGTATGAGAAATTGTTGTTGTTTTTTTTTTTTTTTTTTTTTTTTTGTTTTTTTTTTTCTCGTCACCTGAATGTGCTCTAAAGACGTCACTCGACTTTTTTGCATATACAATGTATTCCATATTTGCTCTCCTTGATATCGCTGTCACTCAACTGTCTTGGAACAATTTAATCAAAGACACTCTTATAACTGAGCTAGCTATCATAAGGGTATCTTTGCTAAGATGCGCAACATGATAACCTTCTCACCGGCTGCCTCTTCTCGAGAATCGAAAACTTGAAAAATTACGTAGAATTTTTATTGACGACCTGGTTTTTAGCGAATTTGGGAAATTCGGTCTGGGTTGAATTGAGTGCAGCCACAGGTCTTACGTCACAGTGCCATCAACGAACACTCAGCTAAAATGTATCTCCATGTGTACTTTGGGCCAATACCCCATTGTGTAACACTCAGTTGGCCGTACTGGTGCTGTGGCGTCGTCTGCTCGTTAAACAATGGCCAATACCCCAGATATTGTGTCAACATTCACGGCCCCTATTATTGTACCTGGCCAGGTGGTGAATGTTTTTCCGATCATAAATGAGTTGTGTCATGCCTGCACTGCCAGTTCACTCATTAAGTTTTAATTACAATCAGGGCTAATATATGGCAGGAATTATCACAGCCAAATGCTGGTCGACAAATGGCCCAATGAAAATCTAGTACTTGTAAACCGGCGGCAGAAGTCTTTGTCTTTGATTACTTGTTTAGAATGACTGAAACAACACACAACCGGCTTGTACTTTATTTATGGTCGATTAATTTACCTTGCATACTTGTTACCCGCGCACTAGAATTAACATGAACATGCACTTGAGGGTTTCATCGCCTCATTCACCATAATGTGCGGAGGCACTTGTGCTCGAATTTAGGGGCACTGTATAGTTTATACATGTCATACTTACAATTTGTATTGCATCAGTACGTTGAAGTGTATTTCCAAATACCGTTAAAAGTAATATGTCCCGTCTCGATCACTTTATTAGAAAAACATATATCCTGGTATACTTTATCATATACATGTATAATGTATTGATATATGTAATTGTGTATGAGCCAATAGTATATATCAATTAATGAGCTCCACCATGAAGATTGACGGACAAAATTCATGAATATGATAATAACCTGATCGAACAGAACGCTTTACAATTAAAACCCATGCAAATCTTGCTGTTATGATTGAAGTTGAATATAATTATGTCACTTTATCGATTTATACAATGAACAAACATATCACGAACCAAATTTCCAATTTGTTTATGCTTCAGAAAAGAGGATCCAAGTCATCCGACAACAAAGAAGGGGCGATCGAAGATAACCATGATCGCGATACGTGGTCAAGCAAACTGGACTTTGTCATGTCTGCACTGAGTTTCGCTGTTGGGATGGGGAACATCTGGAGGTTCCCTTACTTGGCGTATCGGAATGGAGGAGGCGCCTTCCTCATCCCTTACCTGCTCATGGTCGTCCTGGCTGGCTTCCCCGTGATGTTCATGGAACTAGCCTTTGGTCAGTTCGGTAGCCTTGGAGTTGTTTCCATATGGAGAGCGGTTCCCTTATTCCAGGGTACGGTTGTCATGGTGAATAATCTTGTTCAATCTTATAATTATACCCACAGGAATCGGTTGGTGCATGTTTTCCATCAGCTTCATCTCCTGCATCTACTACAACATGCTGATAGCATACAGCTTCTTCTATCTGTTTGCGTCATTTACTTCGGAGGTTCCTTGGAGTTCCTGCAACAACGACTGGAACACCCCAGGTTGGTTTGGGCACCGAGAATATTCAATCAAAATCACATCGGGTTTCGTTATATATTTCTGTTTTTCATTCATAACCATTTAGAAACTGTTGCTCAAAAAAATGACATGCAATTCATCATTTTAAATTATCAGATTTTAAATGACACTTAAATTCGATATTTCACCCTCCGTTCACTCGTGATAATGTCAACAACTGTAGTATGGGCTAAAGTTAATGAACACTGGAGTTCCCATTGCATTATTGAAAATTTAAATTTATTTTGTGCTACTCGATGGATTCATAGTCCGCATGATCTCTTTCAGGATGTGGAGGCATATTCGACCTGGTCGCTCAGAGGAACTGCTCCTTAAGCAACGGGACCTGGTTCAACGGAACCTGCTACCAAAACAGATCTCTTCCATCCGTTGCTTACACAATATTAAACACGACCTTGAACGCATCCAGTGTTGACCTTTCCAAACTGAAACCCAGGTCATCAGCTGATGAGTACTTCCAGTGAGCAATTTTAGTCTCTGATGTTGTCTCATCTGAAATATGAATATCCTGCAGCTTCAACATGTTGGATATATCAGGTGGTATTTCTGATTTGGGCGGCGTGCGCTGGCAACTGGCTCTCTGCCTCCTGCTCTGTTGGGTCACGGTGTTCGTGTGTCTCAGCAAAGGAATCAAGTCATCCGGAAAAGTCTCCTACATCACTTCCGTCTTTCCATACATCATCCTAGTCATTCTCCTGGTCAGGGGTCTCACTCTAGAGGGTTCCACAGAAGGCATCTTGTATTACCTCACCCCAGACTTTTCCCGGCTGGCTTCGGCTAAGGTAATCATCATGAGATTGCCTGAATTTACCTCATGGCGTTAATTGCAGGTGTGGGGAGATGCAGCTGTTCAGGTTTTCTTCTCTATGTCAACCTGTTGGGGTGGACTCATTACATTGGCAAGTTACAACAAATTCCATAACAACTGCCTAAGGTATTTACGAAACAAAGTACCACAACACCATTTGACGCCAATCTCCACACAGAGACAGTCTTGTGGTTTCCTTTGGCGATTGCTTGACATCCATCTTTGGGGGCGTTGTCATCTTCGCCATCATTGGCTTCATGGCGCATGAGCTTGGGGTTCCTGTTGATGAAGTCGCTACCCAAGGTGAGCATCCAAAAATACAGCCGATTAACGTTCAATATTCTGGCATCCTTCCAGGCGCTGGATTGGCCTTCATCGTTTACCCATCCGTCGTTTCTCGACTTCCAATTTCTCCGTTGTGGGCCATCCTCTTCATGCTCATGTTGGTCAACCTCGGCATTGGCACCCAGTTCACTTTGGTCACTACGACTCACACCACCCTCATGGACGTCTTCTCGAGGCACCTTCGCAGGGGTCGTCGACCTCTTCTTCTGCTGCTCGCTATTTGTATGTTTAGCTTCCTTGTCGGACTCATAATCACAACTCAAGTGAGTGTGGTGCAAATACATTGCATGAATAATTTTCCCGCATGTTTTGTCGTTCTTCAGGGAGGCATGTATGTCCTTCAGTTGATGGACACGTACGCCCCTTCATATGCTCTGCTGGTCGGTGGTCTTTGTGAGCTTCTCGCTCTGGGATGGATTTATGGTGAGTTGGCTCAAATTAATATTAAGAGGCCCGAAAACAACAGTTCTATTGATCAGGAATCGATCGTTTCATGAAGGATATCGAACAAATGTTGGGGAAAAAACCAAGCATTTTCTTTAAAGTTATCTGGCGCTACGTGACCCCTCTGCTGATTGTGGTGAGTCCTCCTCATATGACCTCCTGACCTCTGACTCCTGCATTTTTTTCCAGGGCATTCTTCTTTTTACCTTCATAGATTATCAACCATCCTCGTATGGTGACTATGAATACCCTATCTATGCGGAGGTCATTGGTTTCTTCATCGTTGCTTTTGAGATCGGAATGATTCCTGGCGTTGCTATCTATCAGATCTATTGCAGCGATGTTAAAGGCTCCCTCATCACGGTTAGTGTACTCATGACTCATTTATCGGAAGGTTAAAGTGTTTTCTTCTTTTCTTCTTTCTGTAGAAAATTAAGCATCTTTGCCGCCCTGCAGACAATTGGGGTCCAGCATTCGAGAGAAAACAAAAGAAGCAAAACCTCATTGATATGGCGCTGGAATCAAAAGAACCGCTAAATGCATAAGAGGTTTTCGCATCAAACATTCCAGATATCGTAAAATTTTACCAGTACAAAGTCGAGTGTGTTATTATTTTTTTAGAGCTGCACATTGCAGGATTGTTAAGACCTCGTGCAAGGAACAAGTCAAATGAGAAATTTTCAATATTGTCATGCATTGGGACATTTTTGATTGAAATTTCGTGTACATTTTCTTCATTCTCACTGATGTTTTATGATTGGAGCTCTTCAGTGTGTGTTTCTGTGGTTAGCTAACATTTTGGATGCCTCTACATGCAATGTAAGACGTGTTTATCTCTCTCCTGTTTCATCATAATATTTTGTGCCATTTACGTTATATTGTTAATTTTTATTTCTTCTGATTTATGATCTGTTTTATATTACCGGTAGTTCAATCCCTTATAAGTTATAAGCATTCAATTCCAATCTCCACACTTCTCATGTCTGCTCAAAATGTTTAGCCTTAAAACTCTTAATTGAAACCAAAGCATTTCTTTGAAATCAAGCAAGCATTCTGCACTTTGTTTACGAAAAGTGTAAAGCTTTTGCTATCGTTTACGGCCGTGAAATTCACTGGAACCCTGATTACGTCTTGTGATATATTTATAGCTAAATATAGGCCATTAAACAGCGTGACGCAGCAGATTCCGCCATTCCAACGAAACCATGACCCAGCGCTTTTCACTGTTCCCGTCTCTGATGCATCGTAAGGTGCGTTATGATTGCAAATTCTGCTTCTGACCTTGATTTTCTGAGATTATATTTTGAATACATTCAAATACGGTACCTATAGCAGCGCACTACTATTAATTACTCGCATGGCGCTATAACCACTAAGCATGCATCAAATACTGTTCTTTCCTCTTGGATACTTTGGGTGGAGTGCGTTATGATTTTGTCGCTGAATGTGAAATATCCAGAAGAAAATAAAATGCCACGCACTTGGCGGCGAGTGCTGTTTATAATATTGGCTTCTTCTATTTTCAAAATGCGTTCATTCTGATGTACTGTATTTCAAGTAAATTTAAAATAGTAAAAACAGAAACCTAAGTGCAAGTGAGTGAATTTGAATGTACAGCTATGAACTGAAGACTTAATCATTCACATTCAGTAATACCGGGTACATTCATTGCTCAAGATTTTGCAAACGTGGCTTTTGAGAGACCTCATTAAAGGTTTTTTTTTTTTTAACTTCATTAACTGAAGATAAAAATTCATTTAGCATCGAGCAATAGCCACTCACTTTTCAAAGCGCTGGTCATACATCACAAAATATTAAATTATTTGGTTATAACACTCCTCAACCATGTTCCAACATATTTGGCTGAAAGTGCTGACAAATGTCAAAAATGAATAAAATAAAAAGTGAAAATTCTAGATTATTTAATATATTTCTTCAATTATACATAATTAGGACACAAAATACATTTCTACTCATATTCTATTTACATAGCTGGAATTGCTACGATTGTTCTGTGGAAAACAATGAATATCATTGCATAGCTGTCTATCAACAGTAGCAGCGTTGTTTTGGAGGAGGAAATAAATTAAAAGTACAAAAGAGAGAGCGCACTCAAGATGACTCCATGTTGTGTTCATTTCCGTTGCTAAGAACAACTTGTTCCGCTTGTGTACCGTTGCCACGGACGACCAGCGCCATCCTCCTGGCAGCGATTTCAGCCCAGGAATCCGATCCAACCGGAGACTCGGATTTGGAGCTGGCGATAGTGATGGCGTGCTGTTGCTGGGGTGAAATTACAAACGTGGGGTCAGTCAGGGCGGACGTGGCTTGACGGAGGATGTCGTGCGACGCCCCCTTGCCGTCGTCTGTGGATTTCTGCTCAGAGTACGAGTGCATGTCAGACGAGGACAAGACGCTCATGCTCATGGGTGGGTTGATGCGCTTCTCCTTCTGCCTCCGATTACAAAACCACACACGGATCACCTCCCTCTCCATGTTCAATCGGTCGGCCAGCATGGAGATGTCCTCTGATGAAGGTTTCGAGTTCACAAGGAAACTCTTCTCCAGAGCAACACGGATCGTGGAGTCAATGCTTGTGCGTTTTTTGCGCCTCCTGCTGCCTAAACTGTCGGGGCTGAGGGGCATTCCAGGGAGGTTAGAGGAAGCGGAGACCGTGTCTGCATCCTCCAGCCACTTCTGCAGCAGGGGCTTCAACTTGCACATATTCTTGAAACTCAGGTTGAGGGCCTCGAAGCGTGAGATGGTCGTTTGACTGAAATCGTTGCCGTAGAGTTTTCCCATGGCCAGACCAACATCTCCTTGAGTGAAACCTAAGAAGGAATTACATAATCACAAACAACCAACAGCATCAAATCACAAACCAAGCTCAATTCGACGTCGTTTGAACTGCTTAGCAAACATCTCCAGCTCTTCAAGATCACAATTTTCCTCCGGAGGCTACGGACAAATTAATGCACCACTGAACTCAAAAACACACTGCGACGCTCACCGTCATAATGCGTGAGACGTGGGTGCCACCAGGAGTCGTCACCGTGCGGGTTTCGGGTTGAATGACTAGAGTAGAGGGCGTCATTGCAGTGCTGCTAGTGGTCACGGAAGGGCGCGAGGTGGGTGAAGACAGGATGGCAATGGGCGGCTGAGTGGTTCCGGAGGTACTGGCAGCCACCTGGCCCTGCACCACCAGCTGACCCAGTTGAGAAGGATTGAGGATCATGACCTGGCCTGCAGTGTTTGCTCCCTGTCCGTTGCCTTGCATAAGGATGGTGGCCTAGAAGCAAACATTAAAATGTATGGTGATGAAGCAGAACAGCCACTAACCTGTGTCGTAGCAGAGCCTAGGTTGCCCAGAATTCCAGCCGGCAGAGTAATGGCCTGGTAGCCACCCTGTGTGGGCACTGCAAACGATTGCTGCTGCTGCTGCTGTTGTGGTTGTGCGATTGTTGGCTTAGCCACCTTGGCTGGGGAGGAAACCGGAGTCTGTGCTTGCGTGCTGGTAGCTACGGAAGATGTGTGCAAGCCCTGTTGCAGCTGCTGGAATAGCTGCTGCTGCTGGGCAATTTGTGCCAGCTGCAAGAAGACAAGATGTGATAGTTAAGAGTTGAAAATTTAAAAGGAAACTTAGATGATCCAAATGCCAGTGATTTAATGAAGAACAGAGGATTACCGGGGCAATAACAGATGATTATAAATAAATCGCAATAAAATTAGAGCATTTAAACAAAGTTAAGTTAAGTTAAGTGAAAATGAATATTTTAAAATTGTTCTTCAAATTACAGGGCTGAAAATATGAACATCAGTAGCTTGATGCTTACGGTACTTAATATTTTGAGATTGAATAAATGTCTGTCAGTCAGGTTACTCGTCAATTAGGGATTTGCTCAACAAGGTATTTGCTTAACAAGGTAACAGTCGCTGGTGATATCCCCCCCCCCACCGAAATATCTAGTCACATGTCTCCCAAGTGAAAACTCCATGTTTTGCATTTGATACCAAATAAATGGAGAAGGCCAACTGTGAAAACTGAAAGGCCTGAGAGATTTTTTTTTTTTTTCTTTTAATTAGGTACATGTTATTATTATGCTTAATGATATAATTACTTGCGCAAATTAAAAAAGCTGAGATGTTCTCTACTATGTTTCAGAGAACAGTTGAAAGACCAAAAATGTGTTTTGTAATAATTTCAGTGAACAGCAAACTACGGCTTTAGAGAGAATAGCAAGAAGGAGATTCCCGTGAAATGTACCAATTGGGTCAACAGTCAACACAACGTCATTCCGAGAAATGAGTTATGCGCTAGATTTATTTACAATATGAAGCAGAAAATTAGATCCATATCGGCTGCAACATTTGCTCGAGTGTTCTAATCGAGAAACCAATGCCAACTGAAACGGCAGAGGTGACAGGTCAACTTAGCCCCTTCGCAAATTCACACCAGAGTATACATGTCCACTCATAGTCTGAATAGCATCGCGTCCCTTGAATGCAGCACTAACCTGTTGTTGAGCCTGCTGGGCTTGCTGTTGCAGTTGTTGCTGGAACTGCTGAAGACTCTCTGCAGAGAGAGGCAGGCTTCCTCCCTGAAGTGGCATCTATAGTAACACAGATTGCTGAGTGAGCTCTATTGCACACCAATAGAGATGCTTACCTGCACGATGGTAGGGGAGCCACCCAGAGGGTTCTGCAGGAGGATGCTGGGCGTTGAAGTGGCCGCCCCAGAAGAGCTCACCGCCTGCAGGTGCATGCCAGATGCCTGCGACACGCCCAGCTGAGGAGACGCTTGTAAGACCTGCATACCAGCGGCTGCAGCCAATTGCGCCTGCAAGGGTCAGAAACAGAGCTCACAGAAAATTCAAAAAATAGAGGCAATCTTTTAATCAAATTAAAGACAATTTAGAAATTGATTAAAAATAAGCACTCACCATATTGCTCTTGGCAACATTCAATTTGGAATCTGAAAAAGAGAAGGAGAAAATTTAATCCAACATCATCATGATGAGACATGTGAACAAGCAATTGCAGAATTTAAAACTCATGCCATCCAAACTGAAGAAGCAAAAATGATTTTTTTAACGAATATCCATTTCCCTCAAAAACATCAGAATATATCAAAACACCTGAGGTATTTTCCCTGTGGGTAATCAAGCAAACAATGGAGCCCACGGGAGGGTAGTGTGCCAAAAATATAATTACATATCAATGTACAATACAATGCAATGTCATCTAATAATGCTGGCTACCTAATTGACTAAATTGAGCAATTTCTCCAACAATAGAGGTCTCAATAGGCGCAGGTGTCATGATTGTGAGTCTAATTAAATTCTTCTCTCACCCTATGGTTCTGCTTAACCTCATAACAAGTGTATACCAGCATGCACGAGAGGGATCCCATGGTAAAAGTCACAAGAAATAAGAATTAAACCTTAGAATTTTCAAAATTACCACAGAACAAAACGCGCTACCTTGGGGAGCTAATTGAAACCCTGGTTTTTTTTCTTTTTCTTTTTGTTTTTTCCTCTTTTTGAAGTCTTTTAGGAGATTGGGGTATATTTCAAGCCCATCCCCCTCATGGGTTGTTCATATCTGACCCAAACACCCAATATGAGATTATTGAGATGGCGAGCGCTGAGCCTTTGCTCGATGAGATGCATGATGAAATCGCCAAAGACGTGAGTGAAGCAAGGAAGTGCGTTATGGTGCTATGAGCAGAATGATTCACTCACTGACTCAGTACTCAGAAGGGGAAGTGGGTGGGGCAAAAAAACGGGCTTCAAAGGCTGAAGGGAGTATCGTTAAGGACCGAAAGCACACAGAAATATATTGTAGCCACGCAAATATATCACACGACGGGAACCACCGCAAAAAAAGCACGACGTAATGACTATGAATATTCATCAGAGAAATAAGCGCGCGCTCCGAAACTACGGCAAATGCACGCGCCACAACAATACCTTCAGCCGAGACGTCGATCTTTTCACGCTTGACGATCTCGCCCTGCTCGAGTTCATCGTCATCGTTCGACGTGCGACGAGATGGAAAGACAGACGACATGGCAGCAGGAGAGAGCAAGAGTGTCGGCCCCATGGAGTTCTGCTAGCAGCGATCGAGCGGGGATAGAAGCGCGCTTTTCTCTGGTGTTTATTCACGAGAAACGAATTTGCATTCACAGCCAAAGCAGCTGAATTAATGAGCCCGCCTCCCCACCCCCCGCGCACACACAGCACAGTGCGGAGGCCCGGTCTGCTCATGAATGCATTCATGAAATGCATGGTAAGCAGGCGCTCTGTATGAATAATATGTTCGACGGAGCTTCATTAAAATGGAAACCAGCGGAGAGGGATGGAGACGGCCAGCTCAGGGCCCGTCTCAATGAGTGCACACCGCACGGTCGCCGGTATCGATCCTATCACAACAGTGCAACCAACAATTTCACTTAAGTCGCGAATCACAGCAAACTGCACGAAATGATCATTCAACAGATATATATTTCTTCTGGCTGGAGGCAACGCGGAAACAAATGCTCATTATCGATTAGCAAAATTTAAAAAATTACATGTATCAAACAAAGAAAGAATTGTGACTTGAGAGGATAAGAAATGCTTTTGGGTCGAAGTTTCGGAGGGAAAAAAGGTTAAACCAAAGGTTAAAAAAACAACCTTAAAAGCCTTTGATCCTCGTGAAACAATCAGCTGACCCTCACATTACGTAATACATGCGAAGCGATAGAGGTTTTAGTGAGTTCTATATACCCCCTCCCCCTTCTGTACTGCTGACTCCAAAACCGTGAGCGGCGCTTGTTCAAGCCAACACCCCCAGCCCCTCCTTCCGACCAGGCGATTGTCACTCAATTCCCTAAGCGACTGCGCCATTTCAACTGGCTAACAATTAACATCACTATTTTTCAACGCCAATTAAAGCGTCTGAGCCCTTTGTTTTGAAAGCGACGTCAAAGTGGCAATTTTTTTTTCCTCTAGGGCAGAACGCCCTTATCAGTTTTTTACATTTCTCGGCAACGGCTTCTGCGTGCTTCACAAGAATCAATCGCTTTCAACTACAGTCGCTTCTTCAATTACAGTGCAATCTTAGTTTGGATTCTCACTCCGTTCCATTAAACGCTTCAAAATGTGTCAGCTCCACAAGGTTGGTGGCTGGCCTCGAACCGCCCCCTGTGGTCAGCGGCAAGCCCTTTCAAGGCGGGCACGCTAACCACCCAGCAATCAACTCTCAATGCAAGTTACGTAATGATCGAGATCATGTGCTTCGTGGTGATCTCTTACTTTAAATTGGATCCCGCCATGGTGATCGTGAATCAGAACGAAAAAACAGCGTGGAGATGACTTCTTTCACCTCCACTCCTCCCCTTCATATCTGGACCTATTGATCTCGGCTTTTGGTCTTTAGGCAGCAAGTACTAATTACTGTTAATTATGCAACTCCGGCTTCGACTCCGATCGGAGTTGAGGCATCAAACTCTTACCAAATCTCAACTCCGAGCATCTCTAGAGCCAAAAACCTGTTGATAAAACAAATTACAAAAAAAAATAATAATAATAATAATTATAAAAAAAAATAAAAATAAAAATAAAGGTAAACACTTGGCATCACACTCAGCTTTATACCAAATAGCGAACTTGGCATCAAACTCAATTTCAACCAATCCGAGAGCAGGATTATTTGAGCTGCGGAGTTATATTTCAGCACAGTTCAGTTGATATAAGTTGTATTAGCATTGAATCACTAAATAAAATGATTAGATAATAAATATAATAATAAAATGATTGTATTTGTATTTGGCCTGAGTTTGACACCAAGTTTCCCATTTGATATCAAACTGAATTTGATGCCAAGCTACTTCCAAAAATAAATAAAAAAATGTGCAGGCCTACAATCCGGACGTGACCTTTCAAAATTTTAAATTCATTCGAATGTCAAATGAATATCGGAATGAAAAAAGTTTTTACACAAAATTTAAGAGAAGCTCATGAATATTAATTCATTATGGTATCCAATTTTATTCTTTAATGAAATAATTAAGCAGATTTTTCAACAGTAACTCGTGCATGGAACCAAATGCGTCGAAAAACTCAAATGATCAGCTTATGCAAAATATACCAAGTACATGTATAATCAAAGGCTACAAGTCGGCAACAGTGAAACAAACTCCGGACACAAAGAACTCTCTCACACAAAGAGAGTGCTTTGAGCCGAAGACGGATCACAAAATACGGCAATTGGACTCGTGACTGGAATTATATTCGTGAAAAGCCAACAGTCGAAGAAAGCCCATGATCTGATGATTCACGAAGCAGGACGAGCAAAGAGGGGGAAAAAAAAAAGACAGACAGCACATGTTGTGAGACGACCCCCGCGAATCCCCTCATTGGTATTCCAAGCGGAGGCTGCATTAGCATAGTCAATACCTGAAGCCAAGCTATTTACATCAAGATAATGGATTCATGAATATATGCATGAAGCAGACGTCAGTTTTCTTCTGGGTCTGCAGACGCATGTAAAATCGCTAATTCGATCCTTCATCTCCATATTCAGCGCGCACGTTGCAATTGTGTTTTATGCCTCAACCCAACGTTAATTATATACTCATTATACTGATACCTAGATGCAAGAAATTAAAATTCACACAGCATCTGATATCATATGATCAGTTCTTCTTTTTCCAACTGTACACGTACTTAATGACAAACACTGTCGACAGTCTTTTGCATTGTATTATTCCTAATCCTTAAATAGACGGCATCAAACATTTCCAAGTGTTTAATATTCTGACTTCGCCCATTAGTCTGAATTAAATAATTCCTTCGTGTTTAAATTACACAAATATTATATTAGACATATAAGATCTAAACGTGAACTGCAGGAGGTAGTGACAACGGAATAAGCTGCATTTGATCAAAGCAATTTGCGCTCACTCAACCGGGCGCAAAGAATTAGAATAATCCAATACATCAAGTGCTGCTGCGACAGAGTTCATCTTCAGAAGCAAGAAGCAGGACGTCACTAGTCACTACACGATGAGTGAAAAAAAGTTAAAAATTTACAAGCAATAATACTATTCTTGAAATAAATATATTGGAATTGGAATTAATCACATTAGCAAGCTAATTAAATATAAGTGCAATCAATCACATGTACATGCAATTTGCTTTTTTTAAGTTACACAATTAGCTCTCATTAAATTATTAAAGATGATCGCTTGACTAATAGATTAGAAGGACCCGGAACTAGACCAAGAAAAGAACGACCAAAAACTGCCAAATGTTTGTGTGTGACACACTGTGAGTCTGTCAGCCTCTAGCATTGATCCGAAAATTTGGGACAAAGTGTCCCACAAGTAACACCAGTGCCATACATCCAAGATTAAGTTAAGAATAAGGATAACCATGCAGTAAGCTGGAAATCTGTAACCCAGAAGAGCTTCAC
This sequence comes from Capitella teleta, assembly GCA_000328365.1. Taxonomy (NCBI): domain Eukaryota; kingdom Metazoa; phylum Annelida; class Polychaeta; family Capitellidae; genus Capitella; species Capitella teleta. Next base: position 407,390 of record KB298217.1, on the reverse strand, counting down.
AGAAAACTAATGCATCCTATTTTATAGCTTTTATCATTATTTGGTACATAACACAGTTAACTCTCTTATTGGGCAACCAGCTGTAATTTACAGTTGGTTGCCCAATAATGCAATAAAGTGTGTTTTATAAATATAATGTTACTGGGCTACCCTCAGTCTATGCTGAGTTTGAGAGCAATTCGAGTGATGAAAGGGTTTATCAATTAAAAGTTTAAACTTCATCATGATAAATGTGACATTGCACACCAATATCTGAACGATTCACATGTTTATGAATTTCAATTTTCAAAAATGACTTCTCTATTCATTTTGTATCAGATTCAATTTCCAACATAGAGATGCAAAAATTAATAAATTATGAAGTTATCTCAGAAGGTGGCAAAGTTACAGCCTTTGGAAGTGACAAACTGTCAGGAAATTGAGAGCTCAGAAAAATTATCATTAGAGGTTTATTCAACTTTATAGTCCACTTGATGAACCTTGGTTTATGTTATAAACAACCAGCTTCGTAGTAAAATATATTTAATAATGTACTTAATGGCTGGTTTAATCAATACTTGAGACCTGGATGCAGAAATAAAATACCTTTATATCTGGGTTAGGGATGAGGTTTTTTCCTCTTTTTTTTTTTTTCAATTATCGCTCAAGCCTTATGGGGTAAATCACAAAGTTAATCTCATCTTTTATTTTCACGATGTTATGCAAGCTGTCACATCAGTGACAAGCGATTCATAGTAATCAAGCGCTTGAATGCATAAATAACAATGGATGGAAATCAACAAAGGATTATTTCTATCTATGGGTACTCCGAACTTCTAATGAGAAGAATTAACTTTCACAAGTACCGTATGTTCTATTACAGTTGTGAAATGAATATAAACACTTGAACAATGTTTGGAAGGGATACATATATCTACTTTAAAGAATTACTGTAGTACTGATAAATGCTCATCATCATCATGCAAACATCATTGGTCTAATTGAGCACAACATTTGGGTTTTTTTGTAGTTTCAAATGTTTGCTTAGAGGCTTAGGCCTACGGGATTTATCAGGAGTATAACCAGGTCAAATGTTGTACATTTCATTTAACTTATTGATTTAAAAGAAGCAGGCCTGCAGGGAATCAACACAAGTGGTGGAACTACCAATCGTGTGGCCAGCTGCTTTTATTGGTCAGCAGTCTGAACTTACAAGCCAATATAAAAAGTTTGAAGGTATAATGCAATAGAATGGAAATATATTCAGCTCCATGTCATTTACAGACACTTTTGAACAAACAAACAAAACGAAATATGTAATTTTTTTTAAGCACAACTTTTTGCATTTTAAATCATAGGCATAGCAACATATTTGAAATTTTTGCATCAAATAAATAATTCAATATAAGTTACAATATTAGAATACTTTGCAATCATACATCATAATGCCCATGGCTTGATAGGGACCCACACCCAGGATAGAATGACAGTAAGGCGGTAAAACCAACTGAGCTACTCAGTGCCGCTACTCAAGTTACATAACTGTGTAGTCACTATCAGGGTCATCTGCATTACGTGCAGAACCATAATTAAGCTTTTTCTTTGCGCTCTTCTTCTTTTCCTGATTAGTGCTTCCTATATATCAGTGTATGACTGTGATTGTGATAATGTATTATGTATCTTGTATGAATATCAGCTCACTGCTACCTGCCATTTTCTTGAATGCCTAATCAAAATGTTATCTCATAAGTCATAACTGATACTAGTGTTAACAAAATGATAGCATCTGTTTCTGCTGACAGGGGGAATGGGACAGCATCATTATTCATTATCATCAGGAAGGCCTACCAAAAGACCAAAGTGGAGGGTTAGGGCATAAATTTTGAATACCGGTAAATTATTTAGGCCTTGTTCAAAGTTGTTGTATATATACATCTTTCCCTCGTAAAAGAAAACGAATTTTTAAATCCGGTTGGCATTCATCCATCTCTAACTGAGATACTAGTAATCTGGAAGTCGGTTTGTGAATAACTGAGTAACTTCAGTCTACGGGTTCGAAATCATCATCATGTCAGAGGTTGATTTGGATATTCATATTGGATGAAATGATAGAATTCACAGACGTCTCGATTCAGAACTCGCGGCCTGTCACAGTAATCACATGCTAATCAACATGGAAATACGGTATACATGATTATTCATATCGCATGTCAAGATGATTATATAACCGAAAAAGAAGATGACAAACCAATCAGAAAGCTTAGAATATACAATGAATACACATCTTTGCAATCATAAACTAATGCATATGTATAAGTTAACTAGAATACGCTATAACCACCAAATACGCAACAAAAAATTCATAATTTGGACCTACATGAATCATATTTTGATATACTGGCCAAATTCAGATTAAAGTACGATATAAACACCTAAAAGAGGCAAAAATTACCTTCGTTTTGGTGAGAAGAAGAAGCAGGATCCGCCATTTTGAATAATAATTTCTCCGCAATTAGAGTTCGGACAGACGACGAGGATTAATTATGCGTCGATATGCATATACTTCAAATTGAAATTACACTGGCAAATCTATATATAATGCAAATGAAATGTCAACAGAGGATGCAAATATTTTATATCGAATAAAATTGCCTTCGAAGAGAAACTTTCTTTGTCGAAAGGTCGCGTAGTAATGCAATACGCCAGTAATGGCGGAAATTGCCGAATGTAAACGAGTCGTGCGCACATTTTTACGGGGATAATTTAGAGCTGTATAGGTGGAAAATTTCCCCGTTTGCGTTTCCCGCTAGTATCGAATCGCGAAGTCTGAGTACAGTAAGACTACTGAGTACTATCGTATCATGTACAAATAAATAACATATAACTGCGTAAGCTCTAGTTCTGTGATTAACTCGTCTTGGGCTGAGGGAATTATGTTGTCTAATAATGTGACCTCGTTTGTTATAATTAAAAGTCTGACCACGCCCGCTATATGCATGGCCCTGAATACTAGTATACTACCGGTAAATTAATATGCTTATGCGTGTATAAGAAATCCAGACTTCTGGGGAATGTGAGCGTACGGCCCCTGGACTCCCGTGAAGGCTTTTCGACGGTTTTGGGTAATTTTCGGGTGTTAATAGACGAAAAAAAGGTTTACCCAAATCGGGCGTCGGGAAAGGGTTTTCTTCCCTGCTAATTATACATGTAGTTGTCTACTTACCTTGATCACGCCAAATGTGAGTTTATCATCCAAACAAAAGTAACCAGTATATCAAAATGAAGATCTATATCAGAAATGATCAGACATGACAATTTGTGTACCGGTAAAGTTTCCGGTAGGGTCTAATTAATCACGGGTGTGAAAATCTCGCAATACTTATTAAGAGAGTGTTAAGACTATTAATTAGGTAATTAACAAATTAATGTATTTAATACATCATTTAAAGCTAGCAACACTTCCTGAAGTATTCATTGAAATAATGCATGTATGCACTGTAACCTGTTAAAATGATAAATGATAAAATGTTAAAATGATAGAACTGCTATTGATTGGATATAACGATGACAATTTGAATATTTTAAATGTTCACTACCGGTATATATAATTTGTTCTCCCGTTTAATATATATGTTTATAAACTAAGATTCTTAAAAATTCAGTTGCCATTTCAGAAACTTCTGCTACGTATTCATCAAAACAATCAAAGCCTTGAAATAGATTTTCACATAATTATGTCCAATTGACATGTTCCGATACAAGGCAGGCTGTAGCACTTGCAGGTGCATTGTTTATTTCGGTGGTAATTAGGGTGCAGTTGCAGCATATCACTCTCAGCAGGTAGTCTGGGGCTGGTGGGTTCCGAATGATGATCGACACGAAAGTGGTTGACATTCACTCTTCATCCCATCTTCCGGTTTTGTGCCGTTCAATGTCCCAACCCAAACCATGAACTGAAGAGAGACCCAAGCTGACTGCGTGCATCTAGGTTTCAAATTTTTATGTAGGCGGGAGGCGCTCTGGATGAGACAACTTTCTTCGCAAGGCTTTTATAATTATACAGGAGCAAGCCAACTTAACCACGGGATATCCCTCCATCGCTTTCCAGCTAGTTGTTCATCAAGAAATCCGACACTTACACATTTTCCAATGGTTTCAAACTGTTGATTCGCACCATAGATATAACCCTACCAAAGGCTATGCTGACCGTTCGAGGATAAACAGACGACATATCATATGAGCATCGAAGATGGTTAATGATGGTTAGATGTGAGCATTTGTAAATGCTATAAGCTATTCATGCATGCCCTTTTAGCGTCTGGGATATATGCTTTCCATAAACCTGATTATATACATGTCATACAGTGGCCAAACTCACTACGTACATGGGTTACAACATACAAGATGGCGGATCTACCCATAACGCCCTTTTGAGAACGCTATGACGAACATGGATATTATGACGTCACACGCCTATTTTTCCTACCTAGGCTTTTTAATTTACGATTCGCGCCAAAAACCTGCATAATATTTCAATTGCTGGCTGGATCATACCGAAGACATACTTCTTCTTTTTCTTAAAATTATTATTATGTGCTGTGATGTCACATCATATACTTTTGTGGTACATGTAGGCCTATTTGTTTTATCCGACTTGCAGTTTAGACTATAATAATAATGCTTTAATCGTGCACTGGCGGCACACACAATGTGTCATATGAACAACAACAACGTACAGCATAGAAAAAAAATTAAATTAAAAAATTAAAAAAAAAGTGCTCTTGATCGGCAAGATACGTGAGTAACAGCAACACATCGGTATCTCCCCAAATCAAAGTAGATGGCATTTGACGCGATTTTGTGACGGCTGATTTTACCAAGTCAAAGTCGGTGTCAGCTTCAGCCTGGAGAACCCTGCAACCCACTCTCCTTAGCTCGTGAGTGACCATGCCAATGAGGCGTTCTTTGTTCCTCCGCTGAGTGAGGAAAGCACCACCCTTGCCTCCCTCCCCAGAAAGAAAGAAAGGAAGAAAAAAAAAAAAAATAAATAAATAAAAAATAAAATAAAATAAAATAAAACGCTTGCTCATTGGAATACACAATAGGGGATTTCCTTGGTTCTCCTCTGAGAAATTGTGTGTTGTTTTTGATGGAGGAACCACTTGCATACCCGTCAAAATCGCAATGTTTTTCCACAATTCTGATCCCAGCTTACGATTGGCTTGCATCATCTTGGGTAGCAAACTTTATCCGTGACACAAAGGGCAACAAAGATATCCCATCCAAAATGTAATGTTTTGTTGCAATTTGTTTGGGGTTCCACTTATTTTGTTCACTATTAAGTTAACAGACAAGGCAAGTCAAATCAGTATTTTATTTTGATGTTCTACAAGTTTATTGTTTTTCATTAAAAATTTTAACAGAACACAACAGTGTTGAAACATTAAGAAATACAAGGTTTTAAAAGATATGACAAAAAGAAAGGAATAAAAGAAAGAGAAAAAAAAAGAGACACAAAGTCAATTAGAAAGGAAAAATAAATCGGAATTGAAAGTACACGTAAGCGTGTTATACTTGATTTAAGCTTTGTAATACGAGACTGAATTATAATTAAAATGGAGCAATAGTCTAATTCTCAATAACCTTTACTGATGAACGCATAACAGATCCTCTCATTTCCCCCGATCAGAGCGATTAAGGAGACATCGAGGTATAAACCCAGTGGGAATATTGCAAAAGAGGCCTATTGATCATATTAACAGTTTCATACATATTATAGAAATTATCGAAATTTAATTTCAAGATTTTTTTATTCTGATGAAATATAAAAATACATAAAACAAATTAATATTATTCTTGAGATAAGAGGTAGAATTAGATGAAAAAAAAAAAAAAAAATTGTGACATAAATTCAAGTGGTATTGGTTTTATATAAGGTTCAATTCATCAAGAGGCCATTTTTAAATAATACTGCTCCCTGTATGACGTATGTAAAATTAAAAGTAATTCACGCCCAAATAAGGGAAGTGAGATTATTTTAGATGAATCAATGCATGAATTAATTTAATCTTTTAGTTTCACAGAATCAGAATTTATACCACTATCGCAGTTTCCAATAATCAAATAAAATCGCCAAAACTTGTGAAATACTTTCCTCACAAGTCCATGATTACCAAGTCTCATAATTCACAATTGAAATTATAAAATAAAAAAGGTACGTAACAACATATTGAGCATAATTATTGTGGATATAATATTGAAGGCCATGACTAAGAGCTGGCCCCTCCCTCTGATTCGGTTTGATCCCAGTGCACAACTACAGACGAGACATATAACAAGAAATGCATGCGTGACATGAAGCTCACCAAATTTATCAAAATTCTTAAAGGGAAAACATATTAAAAAAAAAAAAGAGGAAAAGAAAGGAGGTAAAAGAATAATGCTACAGAGGAAATCTCAAATGCAAAGAAGCAAAGTAGCAATACCATGCAGCAAATAAGATATCTTAAATAATTGTTAAACGGATACGTTATGATGCTCGGATTAAAAGTCCTTTACCATGATTAAATGTTGAAAACTGCGGTTACGGCATGTTCCACACCTCAAATGTTCATGTAATGAAATTGACACCACGAATCAGTTTTAAATTACAAAATTATCTTGACAAGAAAAGAAAAGCCCATGATATGCAAAGCAGGGGAAATGGCAATCAATAAAGTTTCTTCAGCGTAGATGAGTATAATTTGAAAGCAAAGGGCTCGGTGGCTTTGAAATATTACTTCATTGTTACCTGTTCTTTCATATAACATGAAAAGATCAAGTTAAAAATGCTGAAATATTTCCAATTTTCCAATTTGAATTTGGAAAATAATTAGGATTAAAGTAAGATACTGAAGTAATAATTATCATTATGAGTATACGATAGTGCAGGAGAACAGTTCATGGAATTTAAATTAATTAGGGATGAAATACACATTGAAAAGCAGCAATAAAAAATTTGTTAAAAAAAAAAAGCAAAAAAAAGAAAATAAAAAGAAAATAAGACTGGCACATATAATTATACAGAAAAAGAGAAAGGAATGTATGTAAAGAAGCCAAATAAATACTCGCTTTTCATCACAACCACACCACAGAACAAGACTTAGCTGAAACAAGATGTTATAACCTCTCCTCCGGAACCTCTGCTTCTAATTCCACAGGGTTGGGGCCAGTGATGGCGTACTCCTCGGTGGTACAGGACCCTGAGGGATCACTAGGGTATGGAAAATAGTTGATTGCACTTGGGTTGGAAATGCAATCTGGCCGAACTACTCTGTTCAGGAAATGATGTCTGCGAGCAGTGTCGATGCTAGTGGCGTCCATACTGCTATCACGACTCACAAGTTCATCGTACTCCATGACCCCAGAGCGCTGGTCCAAGCCGGTAGCAAACATCTCCTCGTCGGAGTCATGCGTTTGCGAGTGCTGGGTGATGTACGCATTCAGCTCATTGTCACTAGGCGGCGAGGAGTCTCGCTCCGTGACATCCTGCTGTTCGTGACGAAGCGTCTGGAAGAGAAATGAAATCGTGTCTGTAGATTATATCGCAAATCCATTGCGCATGTTAGAGGATTGGAATAGTATAGCAGTGTATGCACCACACCGCATTGATTGTTGTAGCAACAACCGTTGAATATCAACACTAAATATAACTACAGAAATATCGTCCAATTTACCTCAAAAAGTTGGAAAAACAATAATTCAACCGAAACATTTAGAACTGATTCGTGAGTGAAATTTCATCGTTTTTGGGTGCATTATGACGTAAATGTTGATGAACTCGATGCATTCTTTTCTATTTTCTCAATTGCATTTCTCATCAACTCTTTATTATCTTTTTGGATTTTTGGACTTTGGAGTGCTTCACCTCATCTCATTACACCCCGTTCGTACGCCCGTTCGTTCCTGTTTTCATTGCACTTGAATAAACCAGCCTCAGCCAACATCTGGTTAACATTCTCTATTTGACAGTAAATATAAGTCCTCAATTTACAAAGACAGCGATCTAATGGCGGCACTTGAGCAACACGCAAAAAAAATTCTCTGCTAATTCTGCTCCGTAAATTTTAACTCTTCACTATTTTGACCTAATTAAACGCTACACAAGAATGCATCGCGCTCAGCATATGCAAAAGAAGTCTATGGGTTGCGTTAGAACAGGAACTTACACAAGGGCAGATAATCTTGCGTAGCGTCCAACGGATCTGTTTCCAGTAGAAAACGATAAGAACTACGATGACGACCTCAATGGCTGCTGCCACAGTGCATCCGATGATGATGTGGTTACGCCAGTAGTGCTCCAAGCCAGGTCGCGTCACTTCGATCGATGGTGAATCAGGATCTTCAGATGATTAAAGATATTTTTGAAAAGATGAAAGCAAAATGATGACTCACCAGAGCAGTTGGCTCCTGGGTTAAAGGTGGGAGGCGCAATGCCCTCAGCGGACACTTGGTTCAGTAATAAATGCACTTGTGATCCAGCAGCATCATAATGAACGGAGGAGCAGTTAAGGCGTTTAATGGGGGCAGGAGGGGTGGAGGTAGAAGTTGGCGTTAAATGCTGAATGGCAGCGCAGTAACAAGCGCTCAGGCCTGCGAAAGAAATCCTCATAACCTACAAACTTACAATTCACGAATGAACTTACTTGCAAGCAGCACAAAAGCCTCGATCTTCATGCCGAAGAATTCATCACAAGGTGAGAATCACCTGAACGGAGACACGTGAATGGGTCAAAATCAAACTTCAGTCAATGACTGTGGAGGTTATGCCAGATGTAAAAGTGGATTATACTCGTACATATTTGTCCTGAAATAATTGCATAATTTCACTGGCTGAAGCATAGAAAAACAAGCAGAGCATGAACGTCTCACTATATAATAATATTAAAAAACAAAATCAATCAAAATTCACCTATTATCGCTCATAACAACACTTACATTCTGTTCAGTGTTCTTAAAACACGAAATAAGTGAAATCTCTGGTTGAACCGTAATTCTACCTTGCAATTCTTCACCGTAGAAACCGAACTTTACATCTCAAAATATACCTGTTCACGGAAATGAAACTAATCATTTGATCGAATCATTTGTCGAATCAATCAGTTGTCTTTCCCTAGAATGGCTTGCGTGATTCTTTGGAAGCGATCATAACGTGCAATCATTACGTCACAAAAGAACTCCCAGTTGCGCCAAAACAAACTGGTACACAATACTGAGTTATGAAACCAATGAAATAAACGTCGAACGACCGACTCACTTGATTTACTTACTTACTTAAAACATCCTCATAACTGTACGAGATTATGCTAAGATATAGGATTGTAGTTTATCAATCCACCCTAGCAATCGAGGAGTGTATCATTCAATACTCCTAACTAGCAATCGTGACTGAGCAACAAATTAAAGGGCTCAAAAGAATTCGGACTCTTCCTAATCAGTTACATGTGTTCTAAACGGCCACTCAATGAATTCATGAAGATAAAAGAGGAAAATAAAATTATTGTGCTTGGTTGAACAACAATAGATCATAGATGTGAACAAAGAAAGCTGTTATTTCTTAAAAAATCACGCATGAAAATTAATCAATCGTTAGAGTCATTCTTTCTTCGACGGCTCGCGAGTTGTTTGCCACCTTTTGTTTCTCAAAGTACCGTTGGAGAGTGGGTGCATTAAAGGGATAATTCGGGCTACCGTTCTTGTACAACATGTTTCGCGCTTTTGGCTGTACCAGGGCTACACTGCGCATTATGTTAGCTGCAAGTGACCAAAATTTACACCTGCTGGTAACGTTAGGGCAATGTTCCGTGTTTGCTGGGACTATAATAGTACTATAGTAGTTCGTGTGCTATTGTTAACCGTTGCATTTACAATGACTATAATTATGCAAGGCCTAACCGGTGCCTGTTTTCATGGAGATATTCAGTGATTAGGTAATTGTATGTTCACTAAACGAGTTCATTTAGGCCTAAAAGCTAATATTATATGCATTCAAAAGGGTTGGGCGTGGCGCGCATTGCCATGAATCATGTATATACATGCATGTTATTATTTATGGCGTGGGTGTCAGCTTCGTTCGTTCATCCTATGGTCTTTTAGATATATGATTTAGTCGTTTTTGTACTTCACTTCATTGTCAGCCAAGTACATCAGCACACTATATCTTATAACTTCTTCCTTGAACGGGACTAACTGACTTTAATTACTATAGGCCTACAGCGAGAGGCCATGGGGTATGCTATTATACGTACAGGCCTTGTCGAATTTATCGGATAATATGTGTACATGTATATGCTAGAACAGAAAAAAAAAAAAAAAAAAAAAAAAAAAAAATCTTTTTGAATGAGGCATGAAGAATTAAATGCGGGTGGTGTATAATCGTGATTCATG
>KB298217.1:385194-396936 GCA_000328365.1 Capitella teleta | reverse complement strand
AGAACAGTAATTGGTTGCAAGGCAATTTTAATGCATTTAAATACATGTATATGCCTACCGCTAATTGCCAATCAATATGGCCCACAACCTTAATTATTTGCCGCCCAACCCCAAGATGAAACCGAATGTTGGATGCATTCTTTTCATTGAGATAAATCGGCATCGACTTCGGAGGAATTGATAAATAATTCATAATGTAATTAGCAGCAGGAAAAGATAGACTATACTATATACAAAGTGGGCCAAAAGTAGTCTATCTACTCCAAATTAAAATCAAAACTCTAAATTTTGCTAAAATATATGAATTATTCCCAAAAGTAACAACCTGGTATGGATTGGCTATGTTATTCTGCCCCCATTATTTTATGCAAATAAATAAAGTAAAAAGTCAATTTTGTTTGACAAATTTTGTAATTTTTTTTTTTTTTTTTTTTTTTTTTTTTTTTTTTTTAAGGGAGGAACATTTAAATGCAAGTGTGAATGATCGCAAAGAGAGCTGATATAAAGGAATGTCATCTCTTGTATGGATGGCGCTTCAATACAAACTCGCTTTGTTTTGATTTTAGGAGATGAACATTAGTGCTACTGTCACAACAATAGCACTCTAAAACAAAACAATAGTACGAGAGCGTTGCCATAATATTATGCGTTGAATGAAGCATATCGACGGTCCGGGACCCTGTTTGCCACCAAAAGTGAAACAATCGTGGAATGATGAGTGCATTTTATTAATAGCGTTTGTCTCACAGGCCGAAAATATCGCGGAACGATGAGTAGTCTATCTACTCCCATTAATTTTTATTATTATACAGCAATGTCCTCCCCCCAGTTATGCATGTAATTATCGTCAATGGGCCTTGAATGATCATACGAATCAAGAAATTACATAATATGAAACATAGTTTTATTCAATCATAACATAAATCAATCATAACATAAAAGGTGCGAAAATTACGTAGTGGCAGAAGCGTGATCGCTTTTGCGCCACATGAAAAGTACAGTTATAATGAGTCTTGCACAACGAGAGTGACCAAAAAAAAAATGTTGTTGTTTGCCAAGAAAAGCCCTACATACTCCATATTCGCATCATATTCATTAATTTGATTTCGATAATATTGACAATGAGTTCATAGAAAATTTGAATGCTAGTATTGGACGACTCCATAATTATTTGGGTTATTAAACGTTATGATTTTACAATTCATAACGCACTCGACCTAGAAAATAACCTGGTCACCCCTTTCTAATTAATGTCCAACCGCGTCGAAACATACTTCATAAATATCACGGAAATTTCAGTATTAAAAAAAGATAAAAACAACTTGAAGTGTTATCGTATATTCTTATACGTTGATGACTCAATTGCTTAGTATTTTGCGCTTATTTATTTCTCTTCCACATACCGATCTATTTCCTTCGTGCGCGGTGAAGCGGTCGACAGTCGCCATTTTGTCACATGTTCATCTCATGTGACCAATTTGTTTGTCCCCGTGATCAAACTTTGCTTTTCGTGGGTCCAATTCAAACCACCAGACAGCAAGCACATGGATGTACTTGAAAACACCCTGGATTCTGAGTGGGTACCGTTTATTCGGTTGGGAAAGATTCAGAAGGATGCATTATATCATTGAACGTTCAACGTTGTCAGTCTGACAGCCGAGTTACTTCGACTTCGAGCTCAACTTCCCTCAAGTTCAACTTCCAAGAAAGAAGAACCTATTTAACCTCAGGCTTAGATAACAGATTAGAATAGTTATTAAGTTAAGGTTAGACTGTGACTTTGAGGATGGAGAAATAGCCCGAACCTCAGCTTCTGAGCTTGCATTTCTGAGCTGAAGCTTGTCCCCTATTCACCTATTGTAATTGTTATTCCTGGCCATGGAATAATCATGGAATGGATGACCATGATCATCACCATGAATGATGATGATGATGATGGGTCATTGAATGATTGACTCATTGTGATGATTAGACATTTAGTATTCATTGAATTGATTGTCAGCATAAGCCAGTCTCAGCCTGACTCTGAGTTTTGAGTCTGTTTCAGTGTGCGCTGAAGCAATTTATTAAAGGGATGGAGAACTGGTTAAAAATGGACTTTGAGTCGTTATTTGATGCACCAAAAATGATTCCTATGCCTGGCCCACACAAGGAATATCATCGCTAACGATTTCGCGGGAGATATATTGCTAATTAGGCGTGATGTCAGGAGCTGTGATGAAACACCGAGTTCCCCATCTTTTACAATGGGCCTCGTCATATCAGCGTGTCCTGCGACTAAAGCCCTGGATATTTTTTTATTTTCTTTTCGGAAATAGATAGAATAATCATTTTGCCACCAGTCAGGCGCGAAAAAAAAAATATTTTTCGCTATTTTTCTTATTTTAACAAGCGATTTTCTAGGACACCTACCATGTTTCTCATCCTGAAACAGTAAAAAGGTCAGCCAGAGTGCACCACGCATGCGCTTTTGTTTCGTAAACAACAAAAATGTCCTTTTATGGCGAAGATGCTCTGCTCTGATTGGCTGAAATCGATAGCTTCACGAGGGCAACGGGACCAATCACGGCAAGCCTTCAGCTGACGTTTGCCTCCTATACTAATACTTCGTAATGGAAATCATTCTTCCATAGGCCCAATGCTAACCCCGATATTCGGAATGCATTATTTCCTTACGCTTGCATCCAGGCATGGTGTTTTTGGCACGGAATGCTATCAATTGGTGCTATGAGTCAATAGAACATCACTTAAAATTCAGTTCCCCATCCCTTTAAACTTTACTATTAGTACTATTAGTATTATAATTATGGCATAATTAACAAAAACAAAAAGTGGTGCAAAATTTCTTTTTCACTTTGACTGTGAGTCCTGTGCGTCATATGTCTCCAGTCTCCCTTTTATGTAAAGAAGCCCACGGAAAAGGGATTTACCCTCAAGTTAACCCCTCACCAAGACAGGCTCGCGAGATTCGAGCTTTCTGCTTTGGGTAAATGATACATGATTTTCTAAGATTTAGTATTTTGCGTTGTTTCTTAATCAACATAGTGGTGGCAGAGTCCCTTTGGCCCATCCCGAACTACTAACCAGTTTACAATGCAAAGGTTTGAACAAATTATTTTTTCAGCAGAAAGTCTTGTTTACATTTTTCCACCCACAAGAAGCACTTTTTCTTACTCTTTCCATCCTAGGAAAATAACCTCACTGTTTAGTATTCAATAACATAATTTTAATTATCTTACCTTCCCACACTAATTTCTGGTTAATTATCACATTGTATCATATTGTGTGTTGGACAGAGGTGAACAAAAGTTAGTATAGGACTCTGGTGTAAAATTTTGATATCCATGGATGGATACTTTGAACATTTGAGGTGATATTATGATTTTAATAAGTAAGTATTAGATTAAATTATGGAACTTGATTAATTCCTGCTGTATCTCTAAATCAGTATTTTTTTAAAGAAAACTTCACAGGTTGAATAATAATATGATAACCATTTGCATTTTCAACATTGAAGTATTCTGTTGACATGTTTTATAATTTTATTTGGTAAATAGATAATACAAGTTGTCAGGGTTCAAAAGTTAGTCCTTGGAAATCAAACGCTAAAAAATACAATAAAATTCAAGAAATGACTGGTCAGATATTAAAGAGGACCTCTAATTGTTTTGAATTAGTAACAGATGATAGAGGATGCATCCCAATTAAAAGCGAAATAAGCCTTTTGACTGACATATTATCAAACCTTACGCTTGCTGTGGGATAATTCCTTGATGCATCGAATTTGAGAGGTTTATAATCTCATTTTCTTCTCGGGTTGGATTTCATACCGTCATGATGTCATAAAAGTAACTCTCCTATTGTTAACAATGGGAGCCGGCGAGTGAGTAGATCTTCCAGCAGTCCTCAAAAAAGAAATCTCGCACTCATCTCATTTCAAGCTATTCTGCCTGAGCAGGAAATTTGTGTTTTGATGTGTGTGGAATATTATTCATAGATGACTGAATTGTTGGAAAATGGTCTCTTGTCACTCACAAAAGCCTATAGAATCGTGCTAAAATAGTTCCAAAATGAACAGAGGTCCTGTTTAAATTCAATCTGAAATGTTAACAAAATTGTTGATGTTATAAATTTATTATTTATTTGTATTTTCTTGGAACATAAATTGTAAATACATTTTCAAATTTGATTGCAGCCAGGATCATAAGTGCGTCATTGACGATTCCCAGGATGACCAAGTGTGCCTTCAACAGGAAGGTAATTTCTTTTTATCAACCAATTAGCAATCAGTATGTGACGTCTGTTGCAGATGGAGATGAGTCACAAGGCTTAGCCCTTGACCCCAGCCTACAGTACCAGATCAGAGCTGACACAGGCCAAGGTAGCAGTACGCCCTCTCTCTCCTCATATAACTTGTCTTTTTCTCAGGTCCTGTTACGTACCGTGTCGTGCAGGTTACGCAGAATGAAGAGGGCCAAGTTGTCGCTGGAGTTCCCAATCAACTTGCTCAGGTCAGTATTTGATGAGGTTGCTTTTGGGGTATTTGTGGTTTTGGCGTGGGAATTATGATTTATGTTGATTTGCAGGCGATACTCCAGAGTACAGAACAAAGCAATGAGGTGGCTTTGATGTTGTCAGATTTTGTTCTTGTGCTTCCTTTCTTGTTTATCTATCTCTGTGTTGTAGCCCTTAACAATTTATGATGCATTTACCACTGTAGACATTCACATATCAGATTGTAGTTTTTGCTTTTTAATGTTGCATACGATAGAAAGCGTTGAGCAATTCTGGTGGAAATGTGTAAATCCATCAATAGAGAGTCTGTTGTGAATGTGTTGTTGATGACAGTGTCGCTAATATTGTAGACCTTGCCCCTGGATGGGCTGTTACCCTGTGCTTAATTTGGAGTAAGGACTGGAGAGATGATCGCATGCTGGTTGTCGTCCATGTTATTTTGTTTGCTGCTTGATGGCATACAAGTCTTACAAGAATCGTGTATTTAGAGTGTTTTATCTTTTGTCATCTATGTTTTGGAGCGGCATGTATTTGTTTCATTCTCTAAATGTATGCATAGCTTATTTTACCTAGCATGTCTGCTTTGTCCAGCAGAAACTCATCCATAAGTCATAGAAATTCCCCTAATGCAGCCTCAACTCATTCATCATCTCTGAATTGTACAAAACAAAAAAATAAAGTTCATGCTCTCAACATTTTTCAATTATATTGGAACTTTACCTCACAATGTTAAAAATAGATTTATCCCATATTTTAGTTCTTTCAGACAGAGGAAATGAATGTTCTATTTTTAGCTGTTACATGTATTTGCAATTTTTGTTTATGAAATTGCAGCAGTCTTCTGTGATGCAGACTTACAGCAATGGAGGTAGTCCGTCAGCTGAGGCTCTTTCTGAGGGTTCTGATACCAAATTCACCTACGTGCCTACCTTCAGCAACACCGAAACATCAGAAACAGTGGCTGGTGGCGCCACCCTGAGCCAAGTGAACGCACCTGGGGGTACGCACGCGATCTGCTTCCTAAATCCCAAAGCATTCAATTCGTTTGTAGGGCCCTTCTACGTAATGATGTCCCCTCAAGAGGTCCTGCAAGCCACATCTCAGAGGAACATTGCGCCCCGTACAGGCATCTCCCCTCGCATTGAGGGCGCTCGCTCGTCACGTGATGACCGCAGAAGGGCTACGCACAATGAGGTTGAGAGGCGGAGGAGGGACAAGATCAACAGTTGGATCGTGCAGCTGTCAAAGCTCATTCCAGACTGCGCTGTTGAGCACAGTAAATCCGGCCAGGTGCAAGAGGTTTGCTATTTCCTCACTAGGAAATTCAAGTTAAAACTTAAAAGTAGTCAAGTTATTATTATTAATAGGAATTTGTTATGTTATTATTATTACCTGCATTCACCGTTGGTGTTTCAGCAAAGCAAGGGAGGCATCTTGGCCAAAGCATGCGACTTCATTCAAGAACTACGCACATCAAACACACGCATGGCAGAATCCCTGAAGGAGACCGAGCGCATTTCAGTCGACACAGAGATCATGCGACAGCAGTGCGAGGAGCTGAAGCAGGAGAACGCCCTCCTGCGTGCCCAGATGCAGCAGCATGGCATTGTGCCTCCGGACATGACTGGAAATTCGTGATTGTTACGAGTCATTTGTGCATAATTTTTTGGCGACTATGTTGTCACTGGTTTCATTATTTTCTTTTGGGGTTTATAATAATGTATTTTTTTGAGAAATATCTTGCATGGTCTTTAAATTCTCAGGAAATTATGTTAGCCTAGGTTCAGACTTTAGAAATTTTGGAAACAATTATTAATTTGATTACTGGCTGTAACTATCATTTCATTTTCTTCTTTTTTTCTCTTTTTTTTTCCCTGGGAGGGAGGGGGGTTGGGTGTCAATTTAATTGACAGATTGTTGCAATTGTATATGTATGTTTTGTATATAAATTGAATTGATACTAATTCGTGTCTTGCGTGATCCTTTCCAGATTTTAGAATTTATCTAGGAATTTTTCTAATTTTTTTTTTTATGTTAGGGAACTTATGTGGATTGAATAATCAATTCAATTGCAGGTTTCCTGACCACACAACATGTAAAAGCATTTCAGGCTTACGCTATGACAGGAAGACGGGACCATATCCTTCCCACTAGAAGCGCATATCTAATACGTGATACAAGTGAACTTTGTTCTATACTAGTAGAAGACAGGTGGACATTTTGATAGGCACCTGTCCTCATCTAGAGAGAAAAGCTTTTTCGGTATACCGGGTAAGCGTAATGACTGGAATGGTCGAACCCAAATGTTCTGACAAACTGATGACAAGAACACTTTAAATTTAGTTCTTGAAACGCACCTTTTTATGCCTAAAATATGGAGTACATGTTTGTTCTTGATCATATTTTTTATTTTGTAGTTTTTTAATTTTTATTCTACATGCATGCTGCTAGTATTTCAAAGTGCTTTGAATTTTTTTTACATGAACCGTACATGTAATTTAGCCCAAATAAAATCTATAAATTGTTATTATGATTCAATCATTTGGATCTCAAGGAAATAGTGTTCAGAATGCAAAGTGTTGATTCTTATGAAGTCAATACCTCAGGAATTATAATATCAGCCATGGTAATTTGTGGCAGTTTATTAATAGTATAACAGTACATCTATCAGAAGTTGAATCAAGCAGATGAAATTTCCTTGTTTCTATATGGCGAAAGAGAAGCTTTGGGGAAGAGCAAGCGTTTGTTTGCACACGACCCATTTGGGCCAAATCAATTCTCATCTCGTAATGAGTTCATTTGAAAATCTCGGGAGATTAGGCACGGAGCCATTAACAGGATTGCCATTGGATTGCAAAGAATCAATGAAAAGATCAATGTTTTATTGACAAAAAAAAATCCATACTCAGAATTTTGTTGAGTAAAAAATATAAACATTATTATGAGGTATGAATCTGTATGATTGCAATTATAATTGAAGAAGCAGCAGTGTGTTATGAAAGGTTATACAGCAGTTTGAATACCCACTACAATAAGCTATTTTAATATACATAAATTATTTAACCAATGTGAAGTATACAGTGCATAGATGCAGGTTTCAGCAGCAATGAAATTGTCATGGAGTAGGAAGTATTCAAGTTAAAATAATACATAATTAATAAGTATGAATGTTGATTATTAAAGACGAATAATGAATGAACATTTTAACACAGGATTCAAGTGTTGGAAGGAAAACATAAACGGAAGCTTGATAATATTATATGCAACTCAATGCATGTGGTCAAAATGACAGCTCATAGATAATAATCATTCTGAAGTGTAAAAATAAATATATTTTAGGAATGCTGCGCAAGAAAATATAACTAATGAAATATAATTACAAGCAGCCAATAATTATGAATATATTCTACAGCAGCAAATTACAAAAATAATCCCATCCCTGAATAAATACAATAACATAATGAATGGCAATGAATCACAACTGAAGAATTTAACTGTGTACTTGAGTTTAGCGTGAATCTATGGCACTGTCGGTTAAGTGATGTTCTGCTGAATGAGCGCCACCTGTTGGCGTTCTCTTTCGTGTCGCTGTCGTAGTTCATCCAGGTCCAGCATGTAGGTATCAGTCGGCTGTTTTGCGGAGAGGCCGTACGTCGTGGTCGTGCGGTCAGAGGCTTTTCTTGTGCCTGAGTCGGGTGCAGGAGAAACATTCTTTGTCTTGGGCGCTACTTTCGGTTTGGGAACACTTTTGGCGTACTCCAAGGCCTGTCATCAACAAGAATACAAATGAGTATGCAAGGGTAAACATTCAATTTGAATGTGTAATGCACTTATTATAAAGTTACATATCAACATATCATTCATATTTATTATCTGCACAGAGGTTTGCTAAATGATAAATTCAGTTATCATTCACATAGCATAGCATATAGAGAGATGGCAATGTACAATTATATATGAATGACAATAAAGTTGTTTTGAGTTCAATGTAGTTGTTTGTCAATTATTTCAACTACCAATTGCATTTATAAATCTTGAACAATGACACATGCATTCAGCAATAACAGATAGTTGCCAAGTACCGAGGTAGCCAACATGGATTTATTGCTTATGCAGTAGCTGAGTAGCATGTATGTGTAAGTATAGAGGCAATCAACGAGCTCTTTAAGTGCTCATTCACTCACGATTCTTCGACGATGCAATATGTCATCCTCTGCTTCTTCCTCTACCACTCCTGGAGGGGGGAGTTTGGGTCGACCAGGTTTTCTTCCTAGCTGTTTGTTTTTCTCTTGCACTTGGCGGGCAAACTCTCGCTGCCTCGTCACTTTATCTTTCTAAACCCGTATGTAAATTTGAAATATGAAATTTTATATTATCTCTAGAATACCTTCTCTCGTAGATTTTCGTTTTCAAATTCAGGCCCCAAACCTCCGAGTTTGATATCGTTCTTGAGGCTTTTGTAATCCTTCAATGTGTAAGTCTTGTACTCAAACTTCCGATTCTTTGTTTTCTTATAAGCATCCATGTAACTTCCTTGCTCTTCCAAACGCGGAGATATTTGCTCGATCGAGGGCTCAATATCCGAGTGATACTGACGTCCCTGTGAGAGAGTTTCAGTTGGTGTGATGTGAGGGTGAATAATAGCCTACCACGTCTGTGTCAGCTGAGCCAATTGCAGGAAGAATTTTATAGGGGCTAGAGAGAGGCGGATCCCTGGGATAGTTGTCTTCCTGGTAATATGGCTCCTGAGGGTATCCTGTGCCAGTGTACTGATCCTGGAAAAATTCCATTATAGAATATATTCAGTGAATCAAGAAATTCACCTGGGCGATGGGTCGTTGCCGAGGTGACGCAAAGACTTGCTGAGGATAAGCAGTGTTTGTGAATGCCTGCCTTGGTGGCCCCAAGTGCGGAGGATACTGAGGTTGGAAGGCGACTGGAGGGATGTGTGAGGGAGGGAGGGCAGGGCGATGAGGAGGAGGGTGCTCTTGCATGTTAGCCGCTGTTTGTGGAGTTGGACTGACAACTTTGAGGTTGATATCAACGCTGACCTTTTGCCCATCGTCAGTGTACACAGTGTGGTTGATTGGTTGGGCCTTACCGGGAGCAACTCTGGATTTCTGAGGCTGAAGAGGTTTGCGATTCTTCTTTGGTTTTTGTCCTTCTATTTGGTCTTCTTTCTGTGTCATGAGTGAGCGCGATCGAGCATGCCATAAATTCTCAGCTGAAGCTGGCTTCTCAACAGTTGTATGCGTTGGCACAATGCCAAATCCTGAGGCTGAGTTAGGTAAACTTTGAGGAACCTTTTCCCGATTGGGCAATGGCTGCTTCTTTACTGGCTTCTTGATGCGAGAACTTGGTTGAGAAGGACCAACTTGCTTTAAGTCTTTGCGTTTTGAGAGCATTCTACTATACGTGGTGTTATGCTGCCCTTTACCGAGGCTCTTTTTGTTACTCTCTACAAAATCAACATCCGGCCCTGTTGATGGTTTCAATGACTTAATAAGCGGAGATTCCCGAGTCTCTCCCTCTGATTCATACTGCTCGTACTGAGCATCAACCTCCTGCTGGTACTCCTGGTAATACTCTTCATTGGGATCCACATTCTCTTGGTAATATTCCTGTTCATTTGCAGGATGCATTTGAGGGTTCATCATGGGAGGAGGGTTACCGGCAGGATGCATCATTTGAGGTGGCATTGGGGCATGGCTGGAGAGTGGCGTCTGCATCTGGCTGTACATCGGATTCACTTGAGATGCAGCAGCCATCATCATCATCGGCTGATTAGCTATCATCATGGACTGCAGCTGCTGCTGCTGCTGCATCAACAACTGCTGCTGCTGTCGCTGGATGTCTTGCTGCTGTTTGAGTTGCTCAAGATCACGCTCTTGCAGCTGCTTTTGCAGCCGTTCTTTCTCCATCTGCTCATATCGCAGCTGTTCCTCAATCTCTCTTCTTTCATCATCCTGTGACACCCAAGAGACATTCTTTTTAGTTTTTCTATCATCAAGTGACTGCATGTTGTTTGTGTTTTGTTGCCCAGCGTGGTCATTGGCAAGTGTGGAATCGCTGTCGTCATCAAGAGAATCGGTCAGCTGATCGAGGGAATCAACAGGACGCGGTGGCGACTCAAGAGAGTCAAGCGCAAGGGGAGGAATGTCTCTGATGTCTATCTGTTGTTGTAAACGCATACGCAACTGCTCCTGATAGCGACGTTCTTCTTCCAATGCCAGCTTGTCTTCTTCCTCATCTTTATTCAGACGTCTAAAAGGCGACTGAATCGGCTGCACAGGTGGAAGGCCAACGCGGCGGAAAGAGCCCTCAGAAGCGTTACTCAGTCGACCCCCATCACGGTTCTTGATGACAAATTCAGTCTGTAGAGAGAGATTTTCGTGTCCCGTAGAGTA
Organism: Capitella teleta; assembly: GCA_000328365.1. Lineage (NCBI taxonomy): Eukaryota > Metazoa > Annelida > Polychaeta > Capitellidae > Capitella > Capitella teleta. Next base: position 386,014 of record KB298217.1, on the reverse strand, counting down.
ACTTGAGTTATTCATATTGCGATCTTCATAGCGTACCCCATCATAGGATTGAGGCACATTACTATGCACAGCAATGCTCTCCGCTGGTTGGGTTATGCCACGTGCAGTTGGAGAAGACTGGAGGGCATTGTCCTGCCTTTCATCAAAGGCTTCGACATCTGTGCTCACAAAGCGATATTTTGAATCGTCCTCTTCTTTGATTACAGGGGATTCAATGTACACCCTGCGCATTGGTTTCTCCATGCTGTTCTCTTGCAAGAGAGCCAAGAGTTCGGGATTTTCAGTTACAATTTTTCCTTGGTCACTCCTTCTTGTTGAACGTTGCGCTGAATCCATCACCATGCAAAGAACAACTGCATGCTTAGACTTCAGCTGCAAAGAAGAGTAAGACATCACAAATAAATCAATGGTAAAATAATATGGTGCATGTATACCCCACTGTTATTGTATAATTATCATGAAATTAATTAGTAACTAATTTAGGGATGGGGATCATGGGGGAGACATATATATATATAACTGCATGTAATAGTATAATTATAGTATATTGATAATTATATTCTAGATTAATTCTTGCATGCATGATAATGATTATGATCATCAATTATTAATATTATGATTGTTAGAATTTATTTATTCATTAATTATGAATATGATAATAATTAAATATGTCTACCAGTATAATAGTATTATAGTATAGGAATTGTAATTTAAGCAGGCTATAATTAACAGCAGGGTAACAACATTTCTTAAATGTAAATTTTCCAAAATGAACTACCAAGAGGCATCTCTTGTCAAACCACACGGACAGATATGACAG